>JAANDH010001055.1:2304-29161 GCA_011799765.1 Nymphaea thermarum
TTCTATCTGATGGTTGTTGATCACACTTTAGCCAATGACCAGTACTGGCAATGGAAGGAGGCGCATCACGCACCACTACACCATGCTTAGGACCCAACAACTGAGGACGAGTGGCCTGTGGACTTGTAAGTCCTCATGAAGGCTGAATGATTAAACCATCTTTCCCTTTAATCAAAATCCTTTTATTACAGCCCGAATTCCTTTATCTTGTCTGTACCCAATCAAGTACAAGTAAGTCAATATAGGATTTTCTTACTGAATCTGATTGCATGTAAAAGATTCAAGTTCATGTATGTATCTGGTACACCCAAGTCCAAATTCAACTCCACGGCTAATTAAACAATATCCAGCTGTCAGAAGGAGATAGGAGTAGCTAGCTGCATCTTCTTTGGATCAAAATCAAGTCCAATTTAGTTATAGGATTTTCTTTTTGAATTCAATTGCATGTAGAAGATTCATCACCCCAAATCCAACTCCAAGTACAACAAAACGATCTAAACTCAAAAAGATATAGGAACAGCTGCATCTTGTCTGGAGCCAATCTGTTCACATCCATAATGCCATAAAAAAAGGAATCTAGGAAATTAACGGGATGCAGGTGTATGTGTGTGTATGCAGGGTTGTGTGTGTGTGTGTGTGGAGATTAACGGGATGCAGGTGGGTAAAACCGCGCTTAAACTTAAAAGCAATGTTCAACCGCTTTGCTTGCTGGGTTGGATGATGAGAACTTGTGCGCATATGTGTGTGCGTGTGCGTGCGCGTTAATGTAGCATGGAAATGGATCGAATTTAGATCTTATAGAGAGTTCGATACAGTCTGAAGCAGTGGTGGAGTCAGAAACCTAAACTAACGGAACCATAAAATCCTTACAAACAAAATGGAAAAAAAAATCCCTCTTAATCAGGATATACCTTTTTATAAGAGTACATTTTCCATTAATATTATTAAAAAAAATAGACTAGAGCCCTTGTTTTGTTCTTTCACTAGAAAACCGCCCTGTTGGTACTTTAAAAAAAAAAATAAAGACGGTTCTGAGATGAGATATTCAATTAAGAAGTAGAGTTTCTTGAAAAACTAAACTGAGGGCCATCTATAGATTTTTTTTGTATGTAAAATTTTGTCCTATTTAACCTTTATTCTCTTTATAAATATTTGTTATATTTGAGGCTATTAAACTATTGGGCATATTTTTGAAGGACTTACAACTATGGCTATCTTACAATTTTAAAGAACCAACTTATATAATGTGTCAATTTCTATTTCTTGAAAATTCTTGCTTGTACAACCAAAAAACATGATGTACAGCATCGCTAATATCAGTGGATCATGTTAAATGTATATAGAAGGTTTGATTGCAAATACAGTCTTCAAGGTTTTCATAATATGGGTGTATGTATCTCTGAAATACCATAATGGCATTTGGTAGGAACATTATATTCTTGGAACACATGTTTTTAAGATACATATTTTAAGACCACTTTCTTTTTTGTTCTAAAGAAGCCACTCATAATTGAAAATTGTCTGACACATTCTCCACGTTATTTTAGCAGGTTTAGCAAAATGCAGCCAACAATTTGAATTTTCAACGAAATCATGACTTACACGAGAACCTTGTTCTCAAGGATTTTGTGCATACCACGTTATACAAATTCTCGTTCCCTTAGAAATTTAAAGAGCTAGTGAGCATTTGTTCCTTGTTTGGTTGAATGAAAGGGTTTTATAGGACCCTATTTTCCCTTAGGTTGCATCAGTGGGCATTTTGTTCATCGTTTTTACAGTAAAAACTTCAAACCATCATGCAATCAAAGAGCAATCAGTTAGTTTCCTTTTTCTTTTAGACAGTCTTCTTTTTCTTTATAATCAATCTGTGATACGGCTGGCTGCTTATCTTTTGTGAATTTAATGATGAACCCTTGTGGCGAGTTCGTGTAAAAATGCCTAAGATACTCCTAGCTTAGTTTCCAGTATCCCGCGAACCGCATACAAATGTAAACAAGCAATAATTTGGTAGAGGAAATAGAACTTACCTTTCTTCCCTTCCATACACAAGATCGTTGACGTGCAATGAAAACAACATAAGCCGAGATGGTGACGCTGTTTTTCATGCCACAAATGCACGAATCAGTCTCTTTCTCTGTTGCATGTGCATGCGTCAAGAGACACTGACGCAACATGAGATATCTGTAGGGTTAGAATATGATCTATTAAGAGTTTGAATGTCCAAAAGGTGGGTGCCCCAACCCACTCTTCAACTGCGCAGCCAGGCATGACAAAGGCAAAAAGCAAATCCCCACATGAAACCCGCAGTGTCAATGTAAAAAATTCCATTGACAATTCCACTGAAGAAAAAACTAACATGTATGTTTGCGCTATGGCAGTTTACATCCACGAAAAATTTCTTTCCTCTCCTCTTAGGATGACACTCAATCAACTAATGCAAGCAGCTCGATGACAATCACTTATTAAACACTCGGTGAAAGGCGAAATGGGAGAAAAAGAATTTATACAACTTATAAGACTCTAAAGACTCGTGTCTGGCAATTGAGCAAGCCTCTAGCGACTCAGAACAACGTGAAGCACCGGCTGGTTTGGCTACCCTTTGGATCAACAGAATAATTTTCTCCAATACTGTGTGTGTGACCAAGCAGAACCCCTTGTACATCATCCAAAGAGAACAGTTGCCTCCAACTTTTGCCTTGACAACCAGGTCGGTGGTGCCGTGTATGCCAGTCAATCGAGTTCATGTACAACACTGTGGATCTCTTTAAACACTCATCCACCAGCTATTGCAGTCAAATGACGAGGAAGGATCTATTTACAATAAATGAACCCAGCTGGAAATCTACCAGTCATCCAGCCATTCAGGAGTCCCTAGGTCACCTGAATCTGTAGATGGAGGCACAAACGGCAACGAGAAGTCCTCTGCATGATTTTCCACGTAGTAATTTATCCGAGAAATTATTTCAGGAGGAACAGGAGAATGGCCCTTCGTAATTGCATCCCATTCAACCCCTGTGAACCACTGGTGGTTTTTTATCGAATCTGCACCCTGGCTGCCAAGCCTTGAACTTGGATCAACTTCTAGTAGCTGACAAGTAACATAAAGTTTTAGAGAAAAGAAGGAAATGAACAGATCCATAATAAGAACCGTATACACAAGAATGTGTATACATGTTTGCTGCATCACGAGGGAAGATAATAACCTTGGTGATCAGGTCAACCAGCTCCATACTAAATGTATGAGGAAGTGTAAGGTGACCTCTTGCAATCTTAGCAAATGTGTCAAGCTCACTCTCTCGCCATGAACCAAACGGCATTTTCGCTTGAAACATAAAATATATCAATGTACCCAATGCCCACCTGCAATTAAGAATAATTGAGAAAATCTATATTAAATTAGAAACAACCAGCAGGGAAAGTTAGCAATGATGATGTAGCACTAGTCTGCCTGGCCCCCTCCATACTAGTGAATGATGATCATACAAAGTAAGTTAAGTAACACACAGTCCCCTTTGTGAGACGGGTAAAGAGGAGCGCCCGCCACGGTACCGGTACGACACCAGTACTGGTGCGGGTATGGCAGTAGTGCGACCGCATCGGGTGCGGTCAAAGCACCCGAGGTCATTTTTTACTTTTTTCAAACTCGGTGAAAGTTGACCAAGTCCAAATTTGTTCAATTTTTATTTTAACGATTTTTACATTTTAACGTTTTGAAACCATTTTAATGTTAAAATTTTTGAAACCCTTAAACATGTTTTCGTTTCGTTTTGTTGTCTTCACTCACCGACGACTGCGCACGGCGAGCGGCGACAGGCGACTAACGGCGACGGCAGGCAGCATCCGGCGACGGCAGGCGGAGACCAGCGACGGCATTTGCTTGCTTTCATCATTTTCTCAATTTCAGTCAATGTGCTGAGCCTTCCATCGTCTCCGGTGCCGGCAGACGGTGCTTTCCATAGCCTATCTTGCATCTCTTTTTTCTGTTCCTTGTTTCCCCTGATATGATACTGATAGTTGGTGATTCTTCATTCTTGCTTCGTAATGTTCCTTTTTCTTTATGATTTATGAATATGTTATTCTATTTGTGATTTTTTGATATATATATATATGTGTGTGAATATGTTATTCTGTTTGAAATTTTTGACATATAGATGTATATGTGTGTGTGTGTACGGCCGTACCCCCGCACTCAAGTTTTTTAAAAATGGTCCATACCCGTACCCGCACCCGTACCTATGTGACAGACTATCCCATATTCATATACCAACGTGAAGATGAATTTTGTGCACATATGCATGGGATGCATCTGAGAGGAGGCCTCTTGCACTTCTCTCTTTTTCGAATCATTCAAGGTTTTGAATCAAGGTTTATATGGTGACTTGACATGGTCAGCTAGTACCCTACGGAAGTGGAATCCCATGATGGGAAAATGCTACAAAGTTTTTGTTGTTAATGGATCACAAGACTTGTCAGTAACTTATTATTTATTTTCAATTATATAAAACATTACAAAAGATATTGCTGCTTATATGATTAACAAACTATACGCTACCATATCAACTTTTGGGAGCATTCTTCTGAGGAACAATTAGACTACTCTTGTACAAAAATTTTTCCACCACAGAAATGTATTTTTCAGATAATCTTTCCAGTCTTTTTTCAAATACAGGACTTCAAGAAAGCAGCACAATTACCACAATAACAATGTACATATAAATATCAGGAATTACTAGATAGAAAGTAAGCATGATCCATTTGCATGGAAGAGTATTGACATGTTAGCAGAGGGCACCAACCCCATGATCTTTGTCAACCTTCCAACTTCGGGTGTCATGGTTGACACGTAAACTTGCTGGTTCGTAGGTAAGAGTTGATTGTTAATTATATGTTGAATGGTTCATTATTTGTATATTTTACGTGTTCCAACATTTCTTGTGTGTTCATTGTTCTTCGATGATGTTTGTAATGGTTGTTTTTCATGCATGTCGGTGATGTTAATTCCGTCAAACAAGTTCAATAGCTCTTTCAACTTACTTGTACACTTTTTTGACGAAAAGTTCTTGAATATTTTTTGTTATTTTGGTTCATGCAGTTTAGTTGAAATGGTTGATATCGACATGTTCAATGACGACGAAAAACAAAGCGTTATTTGATTCGGCTAGTGTTTGTCTTCATCTTTTTTTGCTTAAGACGATCACCTCAAACTAGGAGGATTTTCATCCATTTAGAGAAGCTGGTCCTTTTTTTGTTCAACTCATGCTTCAAGGTTATCCTAGAAATTGTCTGGACTTACTTCGTATGGATTGGCGCACATATATGACATTGTGTAATACTCTAAGAACTAGGACTTTTTTGGAGGATGCTCATGACATTAGCATAGAAGAACAAGTCGTTATATTTTTATTGACCCTTGGACATAATGAACGCAATCGTGCTACTCAGAATACGTTTCAATATTATGGACAAACAATAAGTAAATATGTCAGCCTTGCCCTACGAGCAATATGTGTATTGGGTAAGGATTACATCCGGCGGCCCAACAATGACATGCCAACTAAGCCTTTTTCATCCTCTTATGTTGATCGTGTGAATTGTTGTTTGGTTTCTTGCTTGATTGGCCTCAATTCTATGAATGTTCTGGTTTTCCCCTTTTAAAAGGAATGTTCTTATTAATTCCAATACTTAGTGGATTTCGATGGTTTAAGTTCAGATCCCTTTTATCCCCCCCTGAAGACTTAGTTGCATTTGCTGATCAGGATTCACCACTAGAATCTCCTATACGTGAGGCTCCAACAACCAATACAACGGATGTAATGCAATGGTCAAATTTATTGTCCATAAAAAAGTTTTCATGTCCACCAAACATTGAATTTTTTACCTCAGAAAAAATTTCCAGGCCATCAAACATGGCCTGGATTAGGAAAAAGTAAATTTTTCCTGACCGTACACTTACCTTGCATTTTTTTCCTTGAAAAACTCTTCCTTCAAAAAAGGTCTGTGCCATCAAACGAAGCCTAACAGTTAGTGTTGGATTTGGCATGGGTTAATTGGGCACTACTCTCTCTCTCTCTCTCTCTCTCTATCTATACATACATATATATATATATATGTATTTATACATGTGTATATATGTGTGTATGTGTGTGTGTCTGTGTCTGTAGCTTGGTGTGCAAAGTCTGCTTCTTTAACGCAAAAGAGGTGCACGCATGAAAAACAGACAAAAAATCGAGTAGCAGATTCATCATGCACTAAGTTCAACAGGCAGATCTGCTTACCAGTCAGCAGTGAAAGTGTGACCCTTGCCCTGAATTATTTCTGGTGCCAAAGAATCTGCCATTCCGCAAATGGTGAAGGTTCTTTCATTGGACAACCTTTTCCCGAATCTGAAGTCAACTAGCTAAAAAACAGGAAATGAAGGTGAACCCTAACTTGAACATGCACCAGGTTCTTTTCTTCAATCCAACATGACAACCATGAATAAAGGGATGTTGGAGACAAACCTGGAGATGACCAGTTCGATCAAACATTAAAACATCAGGTGACACCCCCCTGTAAAGAATTCCATTCTGGGATTTTGGAAAAGCAAAAGATACAGGTGTAAGTAGTCTCCACGTAATCAAACTAACAAGGACCAAAAATGAAGAGTTTTACCAATTTCTAACCTTGTGCAATTGCTCTAAGGCAACAACAATAGAAGCAGCACAAAAACGAACCGAAGGTTCATCTAATGGTACATGTACCATTGAGGACAATGTACAAGTCAGACATGTTTTCAGCAACAATCCAACATAATGTTCATCCGCACAAGTACACAGAATTCTTGGCACGCATGGAACATGACTCGAGCTCTTCATAAGATTTTTCTCCTTCAGGACTTGTGATTCCCTTCCAAGGTGCTTTATCCTAGCCTTTGAGAACCTCTTCAAGCTCAGAATGTTTTCTGGTAGCCAAGTACAAAAAAACCAGTATTGCCAATCATAAAGGTCATGTTATCACACCCTCATATCTGAAAAAAAGTAACAAGAAAGCCTAGGCAAGTTTCACACCTGAGACTCTCAAAGAGACAAGCCCAATCTCACTGCAATCTGTTGAATGAACTCCAGCTCGCCATTCCTGTTCAAAAAATTATATAGCTGACTACCGGTATCTAGCAAAAGAATTTGCACCCACTTTCACCTATGGCAATCAAAAGCATTTTTCAAATAATATATTATCTCCACCTACCAGCTCAGCAAACTGAACCTTTGGAAAGTCTTCTGTGTCTACACTTGCAGTTGGTTTCATAGGAGAACCTAAAAAGTGGTCTCTGGACCTAAAAACAACAAAGAAGACAGGAAGAATTGCATAAGCTACCCAGGAAATATGTCAAAAACAAAAAACACCACCATTTGCTGGTTTAAGGTCTGCCTGGCAACATAGCGCATGAAAATATAAAAAGCAACAATATAATTAGCGGAAGGGAAACTTTCTCATTCAAAGTTTCAAACCACCTATGTCACACGGATACGTCATATTGGACTGAGTACCGGTGTCGACACGCCGACACGGGGATACGGGTACAGGGATACGGCTGGATACGTTTTGGATCGGGTCTGGGTCAGACCCGATCCAAACCATTTTTATAACCCGTTGTTTTTTTAAATGTCATTTTTGTTTTACTCATCTAAAACCAGTTTTTACTTGTCCACGTAATCATGAAAGAGATGTAAAAATCAGTTTTACAAAACAAGTTTTTTGAAAAATCTGTTTCTTTGAGATGAAGAATGAAGTATTAATTTCATGTTTTTTTATTATCATTTTAAATTTCCTTGAATTTAATATTCGCCGTATCCGCGTATCCTAAAATTTTGAAACTTGCCGTATCCCCGTACCCGTACCCGTACCCACAGGATACCCGTACCCGTATCCATGTGACATAGCAAACCACAAATATCACATACTTGCTATCATCTTGGGGGAGTTTAACTAATGGTCCAACTGCAGAATCAAACTTTTCCTTTGTAATGACTTCACAGATGACATCACCAATTGCTGTTGCAGATAAAGATTCAATATTTTCACCAAGAAGTGTCCATTCCCCAAAATAGCCTCCCTCCTTCTTAATCAAATGTCTACTGCTTCTCTGATAATTATCTGACCGGTCAAGTGTCTCTGGCTGAAGACTATTTGCATTTGGAGTTTTTATCAGATCTGTATCATAGGATAGCTTCACCTGTCCTTTCTGTATAATATACAATCCGGAGAGGTGTTCATTCTGGAAAAGATAAGTAGCAATGAGCATGATCAATAACAGTATCACACCTAAAATCACAACTGCCTCATTTTGCATTCAAAAATGACAAGCAAACATTAAATAAGCACATTCAGCTTCAGGTTCAAGAGCGAAAGACAGATCTATGAATTTTAGAATATTTCACTTGTATAAGAACTCACACTAAACAACATATTCAAGACCTTCAGATTTTAGACTAAGAAGTGATAATAGAGAAACAAGCACAAGGTACAAGGTCATCCAAAAATAAATCATATCTGAGAACAGTGGATGCAACTATGTCGTGCATGAAATCAGGCACAGCCAATTAATACTGTCACTGATGCTACATAAATACCAGCTTTGATCCTGTTCTAGTACCCACCAGTTACACCAGGCTCACAAGCAAGAAAGTCTCACATGCAATACCAATGGTTTTCTTAGAAGTTCTAACTGCTCCTTTAAGTTGCACTAAGGGATCCACCAAACAGACATTCTCAAAGTGCAAATCTTAAGCATCACATAAGAAAGAAAGTGGCAGATCTCTTGCCAGGAAGGATAATGTTTTCTAACTATGCCGAGTTTTCAGAAACATTAAGGAAGCAAATATTTATCAAGAGCATAGAAAGTGCTAGTTCAGTATAGGAGAGGTTTTTAGGCTTTTCTTATATTTTCACATTCATCTTATTGCATGCGGATACAAATATTTGATTGGTTCCAATGGAAACGGACCAATATAATGACATGAGCAGGACAGATTTTTAAAGTCAATAGGGCAACCTACATCTAGTAACACATAGACCATGCCAAAAAATTTCAGATGATCCACTTACATTTAGGCAAAGGTCCAAAGGAAAATCAAAGTTCGCTAAAGTGCATTACAAGCTTTACAAACACAAGTAACAAACCTTATCGATTATTGTCTCTCCATCTGAGAAGGAGATCTCCACAAGAGAATCTGCTATATCACTTAACTGCATGATTGTCAGTTTTGAGAGACAATCTACAGATCGAAGCAACTTCAAGGCTGACAAGTTGGAAAATTCTGACATAAGTATTGCTCGAAAATCTTCTCTTTTCAATGCCCAGAGTGCTCCTTTTGTCACTGCCCGCACAGATGCCTGAAGGGGCTTATTGTACCTGCTTACAGCAGAGAAGTGGAATCCTTAATCAACTAATTGTAGTTTTGGTGATAAGTAACCAATAAAGCATGACAATCAAGACAGAGGAAGAAATTATCATACATTAATGCTAATTCCCCAAAACATGACAACTTTTCAGCTGTATACCGATGCAAAACCCTACCCGCCTCCTTTTCCTCGGTCTTTCCTTCCTGTTATTTCACATAATTTGTTATACTGCAGCCAGAAGAACTTGGCAAATTTTATGGTTCAAAGACATACAAAACTACATGATCAATCACAGACAAGAGAACGTCCTTTCCTTTCATAATTTTAAAAGCCAGTGAATGACACTTAGTTGGACACACTAGGAAATAAATGTAATTGTGCTGGTTGAAGCATATCCATATATTCAAAGCCCTAGCAAGTTGAGAAGCAAAGGGAACAGAAAAAAAACAACCAAGAATGAAATGGAAAATTAAGAGCTATTCCTGGAGACATACCTGAGAAGCAAAAACTTCAAATTCGCCACTGCCAACAACATAAAAGCAATCTCCTTCCCCACCCTAGAATAATCCCCACATGGTAAGTATGAATATTAAAATAGTAAACATATCAACTCACTACAATTCACTGGCAAACTTTTTCAATAACGACACCGCCTGGAGAGAATTTTCCACGTAGAAAAGACTGACCTGCTGCACAACAATATCCCCAGTTTCAACCTCAACCTTTTGCATGGATTCAATCAGAACATGGCGTTGAGAATCAGTCAGTTTTCTGAACAAGAAATGATCATTTAATGCTCGCTCAATGTGTGCCTGACGACAGAAGAAAATCACATAACAAAGTCAATAACCATTAGCAAACTAACAATTAGGAAAACACAAAAGGTGAGATTACAATAAAGATTCCACTAGCAGTCTCCACATTTTCTTATTTTATCTAAAGTAACGTGTCTAACAAAGAAAAGAAAGAGCAGCAATACTTCTTCTTCCCAGGTTTTCCTGTGAGGAATGGATGAAGGGATCCAAACGTGTCCATTCTCCAAAGAGCACTCAATGGCTCTGAGACGAGCCCGTGATAAATCATGCCTACCAGGATGGTTTCTTGAATTCCAACCCATAGGTGTCGGTGATTCAGACCCTGTCAATTCTCCAACTTGCTGTAGAGATTTCACACCAACATCAGAAGCCTTTTGAGTCTGACCCATATCTGTCTGCAGATTAATGTAATGGTGTTAATCCAAGATTCCAAATAACTTCCATCAAAAAATGACCTAAAAAAATGAACCAAATCAAAGACAAGAAGAAACATCACCAACATACATTATTCAAACCATTGACATGCACAACGATGATTGTTATGTCATCAGTGCGAGTTTCGTATTGCAACCATAACCGGTAAGATTCAGCAACAATCGCAGCACACGCATCACGTGGATCCTTGTACTTTGCAACCTGGTCATTTGGGTAATAAGAATGTACAAGCCCTTTTAGAATATTAGCACATATTCATACACGTGCAAAATGTTGTGGTGCAGGACAAATCCTTGATAGTTGATACAACAAATGCATTGGATGCCTAAATCTAAGAGAGTCCGTGATCAACAAGCATGTTATGCAGACGTTAACAGCTGAAAATCAAACTATTGTGCCACAACATGACATCAAATTGAACAATAAAAAAGGACAAAGTACATGCATTTTGGAAAGACGCATCTGTGACTAGAAGATGCAAAAAAAGGCATATGAAAAATCCAGATTGAATAAAATCTCTCAAGAAACCTGAGAAAGAATTGAAAATTTTTGCAGTTTGGTGTTGATGTTTGTAGAAAACCCAGTTGCTTCACCTTCAAAGAGGAAACCAGATATTAGGGGGTCAGTGAGCAAATATCAAATTTGGGCAAGAAAAACATTTTTAACATCTGCAAGCTTTTGGAAGCGCCATTAAGTTATCAAAACACAGCCTGCAATGGATGCCCTTCTATTCCACTAGAGAGCACAAAGAGTTTCTTCTTACCATGTCGACCACCATTTGACTAGAAATAAATTCAAACACTCCATCACTTGCAATCACAAAGAATGGATGATTTCCTGTCAACTCCATTACAGCGACCTCTGGAGTAGCAACTACTCCAATACTCTCTGCAATTGAATCCCCAATACTCCTCGTGAATGCAGTACCTGGAATCATGCCATTCGGCACCCAGAGCCTCGGCGGATCACCATCGTCATCTTCCTCGTTGCCCCAACACTGCACATCAGGATTCTTCAGTCCTTCAATCTGATCCAGCGTGAGAACTCTAGCTCCACAACTCTTCACCCTAGCAAGTTCATCTACTCGAAATGGTGTTTGATCAATTGAGAGATCAACAGCTACGATATCCTTTCCCCTCCTCTCGGCGATCACTGCCCTAGAATCACCACAATTCGCAACGTAGAGAGTCGTCCCTCTAACCAGCACGGTTATTGCTGTAGTTCCGCTCATGCTATCATCCAGAACATCAGCGTGCAACTGAGAATTCGTGAGCAAGAACGCTGAGTGGAAAGCCGCAGCAGCATCCGTCCGGAACCGGCTCTCTCTCAGCAAATTCTCACACAACTTCCTCTTGACGAACTGCGAGCATTGCGCCCCGAACTCCCCGTGCCCATCGAATACGCCGAAGAAATGGTCCCCCTCGTCCGTCCCAAAGGCCGTGTGGATGCAGAAGCTATCCTGATTCGCCTTATCCAGTGCCTCTGGATAGTACCCCCGCTGCGAGAGGTACGAGTACCTCAATTCGAAATCCCCAGGGGCCACACGAACTGACCGAGAACCATCCGCAGGCAGGAACTGCGACGAGACCCTGGACAATCTGGCGATTCCCAACTCGGAGTCACGATTCCTCGAAAAATGAGTCAACTGATCAACACGCTCCGCCTCTTCATCCGACGACGAACTCTGCGGTACATCCCCTTTGGGTTCAACAGTCCCCCCAAGCTTCGGCGAAACCCTAGGCGTGGAAGTCTCCTGCAGCGTGCAACACCTCGAGTTCACACACCCCATTTCCTCCCTCACATCAACAGAACACCCTGAACTATCTCCACTAACCCTGACGGCAACACGAAAAGTGTACTCAACCCCTTCATGATCCCCTCTAAGCTCCCAAAAAGAATTCAAGCTCACAAGACTGTTCCACACCAGACGAGTCCTCAAATGCTCAAACTGAAACTGAATAGCACCCCAGCAAGAACTTCTACATCAAATTCAAGAACCAATTTTTCTGATTCCGTGTTGGGAAGTAAAAATCAGAAGCAACAACCAGGTAATTCAGATCCTAAAAGAAATCAACAGAGAAAAAGGGAACCCATAAGTGAAGAAGAGAGTACCTGCGGCTCTGCGACAAGAAGTAGAGGCGGCAAATGGAGACGAAGATGAAGCAGAGAAGGAACGAGGGTCGTTACTACGAGCGCGAGCTCACAGTAGCGAAGCTGCTGCAGAGGAAAAAGTCCAGTTAGAACAACATCTTCTCCCTTACCAGTTACCTCTCTTTCGCTCTTTAAAAGTTTTTAATTGCGAGAAAAAACGGCCCGTTACGATTCCGTTACAGACACCCGAAGTCAACCAGAGTTCACGAGGGGTTTGACTTCCGGAACTGGACCAAAATGATTCCCCATCGTCAACGTCCTCGAAGCCTTCTTTGTCGTATTCGGGAGGGCTTTTCTGTCTTTTCCCAGTGACATGGAGGTACGATAGGGGATTCGGTTCCCACGAAATGACCGAACACTCACACCCTCTTCGCCGAAAAGACGGCCCAGTCTTCCTATGCCGACCGTTGCCAATCGGGGTTAAATTGTCTTTCCCTCTGGAGAGAGGAGAGAGCCGACGATGGAAAGAGCAAAGAATCGTGATACGACGAGGACGTCCCTGACAGAGTGGGCACTCAACATTTCCTCATCGGATAATAAAAGCGAGGGAGAAGAAGAAAGAGCGGCGGTCCTCCGCCACCCATCTTCCCATCATTCAAACCGTCCAATTTTGGTATAGAACATACATTGGACTGAGATTAATGCGCAAATTTTATATGTAATTTATATTCCCATCATTCTATTTAGTCAATTTCTATGGACTTTATATTCATCTGCCATATAATGTAAAGCATGTTATCAAAATGAAGGTCTATATCATTCGATTTTTGAACAAGTAATATAAATACTGAAACGGACTCAAGCCAAGAAATCATGTCTTGTTCAACTAAAAGGCAACCAACTAGCCAAGTGGATGGAGCGCTCGTATAAAGTGATCACCAGTCATAAGTGTGTGAGGCTTGTGCGCATGTGAGCATCTCCCGGGAGCACAAGTCATGAGTCGTGAAAAGTTTGGAACCGTAAAACAGTGGACTGTTTACCTATTGACCGCAAGACTTATGGACTCGTCGACACGTCCGCTTGTCTTGCGTAGGCAACTTTGATCTTGATGCCATGCTGTGGCGTATCATGAGTCGACATCATGATGATACTGTGGTGATGTTGATCACGATGACATACCCACGCGAGATGGCCATGGCCGGATGCGGGACCATCGACGACATGGTACATGCTATAGATAGTCCCACATGAGGGGCTCATCGTGGTGCATGATGCCATGAAAGGAAAAACACGATGACATGAGCGTGTTCAGGTAGCAACTTTGTCCAATCTCATCTCAATATTGGCGTATCTCAACCCACCTCTCATTATTTTAATCGTATATATATTAGCAACCAATATAAACTAATTATTTTAATATCTCTCTTTTATAAGTTATTAAAGATTAATAACAATTTTCAATACGATATTAATTTTTTTTAGTATTATAATTCAATCCCTTTAAGGCACACACATCTCCACATGTAGGACCTTATGTTTAAGTGTTAAACCATACTCTTATTCCATTATAATGACCTGACCTACTCTTGAATTTGAGCGTTTGATCTCAGAAACTTGAACATACTCCTTAACAATTTCGGTTTCAGCCAAAAAAAAAAAATTTAAAAACAAAGACAGCCAACTACTTTAACAATTTTTTTATAAACTATTAACTAACTTTTACCATTGTTAATAACTAAACTACACCATGATCTAAGATAAGGCAAGGAGACAATTATCGATGTTGTTGAGCCATGTATCATGCAAAAATGGGACCATTGCGCTTTTTTTTCAGGTAAGGGAAGAGTGGGATCAGCCGACGACGGATGGTTATGGACCACCGTGTTCAAGGTTTAAGGAATGACAGTCCATTCCATATTTATGTAGGTGGTGGTGGGCTCGCCTCCCCCAAAAAGCGAGCTGCCTTGATTACCAGTCAATCTCCATCTCCCCAGCTCAGCCTTTGCCCAACAGGCCTTGTGGCACCATTGCAGCCACACCTCAATACATCCACATCAATACCAACATACAAATTTTATCCACACCAAACCCACACCTCCACGTCTCTCTCTCTCTCTCTCTCTCTCTCTCTCTCTCTCTCTCTCTCTTTACAATTCAACCTTCTTTCTCTTTCTTGAAGAATGAGAAGACCTCCACAAAAGTTTCAAGATAAAAAAGAAGAACAAGTAAAACCAATCTCATAACTTAATTGATTTTTGGGTGTTTTCTCTTCCCAAAGTTTCATGGATCCGGATCAGTAAGTGGGGAGGGTGGATGTCCATTAAAAAAGACAAAGAAAAGCATGAGTGAGGAGTCATGACTAAACAAAGCATATAAAAACCCACTTCGAGAATGAAACTGATGGATGCCACTTTTCTTATATAATATAGGACATATGCATTCTCTATGCATACTTCGATCTATCTGACTCCTCCTACACACTTAGACAATCCGTGGCTATTAATCTTATTTTATCCCTCTCCTCGTTTTACATTAAATAGTGAGAGATAGTAGTAGATGATGGGAGATAGAGATTAGCCTGGGTGCCTTTTTGTAGCCGCTAATCCAAGTTATCTTTTCCTCCAATATATATATATATATATATATATACACACACACTCACACAAAAGTTTGTAGATTTTTATTCTAAAAGTTACACAGAACTGGGTGTATCATGGGTGCAATTGTTTTTTAGATGACCAAACACTTTCAATATTTATCAACTTCTTGTGATTCAAAGGTTGATCTCTACCAAACCAACCATGCATGTAGATTATCTACATATAAGTTCGTATTTGGACATTGACTAGCCAATAAATGACTTAAAATTTGAATTATTGAGTGCTTTCGTATTCATATATGCTTTTTAACTAGGTAAATAATATTTTAATGAAATGATTTAAGTATGTTCAACATCAATGTCAATTCAAAACAAATACAGAATTCAAACGTAGACATTTTAAATGATGCGTTCATATAGTCATAAATGGCCATACGCACGCAAATCTTATTCTTAACTACACGTTACAAAAAAAAAAAGAAACTGCTGCTGTAGTTTTCATTTCATTTTCTAACTTCCTACGATTCAGTGGTACACTTTTGTCCTCATCAGTGACGCCACAGCTAAAACTTTGAAGAAAGAAAACTTCCTCCCCATCATATGAACTCTGAAAGAAGTCGGCTAACAACCACCCTGAAGAAAAAAATACTTCTTTACAAAAGGGTCTCCTGTTCATTGCCTTTACAGGTCACAAGATGAATCTCCACACATAATTCTCACGACTTTTTGAGGTCAGCCATATGGGGAACGACCCACCTGGGGAATTGCTCAAAAGGAGGACAAAAAGGGTCCTACTGCTTTATGATATTTTATCTCAAAGATTTTGTTTTCCTCTGTTTGTTTTATTGAAAGGTAAACTGTAGAAGAAGTAAATATCTTACGTCTGTTCAGATATTGGGGACAGGATGTCTCTCTCTTGACAAAAATGTATAGCAGGATATTAGCTGGAACTAATGAGAGGGAAGGCTCACAATTGACAGTTTTGTTTACAGATCATATATGATCAAGTCCAGTGGGAGTCTGGTGTGCATCAACAAGAGGACGAGCCGTGGCATGACCTCTAAATTGTTTGGTACTTGAAAAAAATGGAGTCTTCATCATGGTAGGTATCTTTTCATGGAGGAAACTATTGCAAGTGTTGCCAGCGGGTGCTGAGTTGCCTTGCTGCATCAAAGGCCAATTGTTTTGGATGTGTTAGACTTTGGCAGTCTCTAAACCCCATGTTATTTAAATAACTATAATGTATTTTTACTCATAGTCATAAATAACGTTTCGGAGTTTTAAACAGCGAGGTTTTTCTCGGGTATAATATGACGAGCTTAAAAAATAGAAAAAAAAATACGGTAAATTTTTAAAAAATTTTAAAAACCAAAATTGAGAGAAAAGTAAAATAAGTGAGAAACTAATAACACAGACATCATAAGTAGATCTGCAACAAATAAAAAATGGAAAGTGAAAAAACAATTGTTTGGCATTAAAAAAACTGAAAAAAATGCAAAAAAAAATCATTTTAAGGTGTTTTTTTGGTTATTAACATTTTTTTTTAAATGTGCTTTTTTAAAGTTTTAAACGGCCATTTAGTTTATCACGTTTTTTTTCGAGCTTTCTTCGAGAAGAAACGTGTTTTCTATGACTATAATTTTACTACAGTTGAATCAGTTGATTCCAAGCGAGTTAGGGCGAGTCGTGCCAAGTCAGGCTGAGTCAAGTTCTAACTTGCCCAAACCTTGACTCATGGCCGGATTTGTGGGCGATCTGAGCTGACTCGAGCAATTCCCAAGTCAACCCAGCAAGTTTGCCAACTATCATTAAGAGCGTATTCGGTGTGAAAGACATGTTTTTTGTTGAAAGACAAGATTGTCGTAGATTATCAGAACAATTGGGTCATGCCAAACACGTTATAAAAGTCAGATTCATCGAGGGAATGAATTAAAAAAATATATATATTCAATTAATGTGCAATTTTTTATTTGTTCATTTTACACCTGACTGGTGCCTCTCTATGCACACAGAACAGGAACAATGGACAAATTTTTATTTTGTTTATTAATTCAATCTTCCGAAGACACTTATCCGGCCAACTAACGCAATAAATAATTGAAAGAGGCTTATTTATTTTAAATTCATTTATTGGGTTGTCGACCAAAAGGTTGCAAGGTGGTGGACCAACCTGTTCAGATTGCTGGGTGGGACTAGGCTCAGTAATTATCTCGGTCGAGCGACACAGGGCCAAGCTGGGCATGTGCTGATAAAAGCTGCGCAACCGACATTGAACGCTTAAAAGATACATTCTGCATTACTTTATTGCCAATAAGCTCTGGGAGAAGCCCCACTTTGAATCAAGAACTTGTTCTTCCTTCGTGTTTTTGTTAACATGAGTGGACCGAAACAATCCGATCAAGTGATAGCCGACGAAATGTTCACAGAATTTGCAATGAGATGAGAGAGTGAGAGCGAGCCGATAAAATGAGAATGCATAACAAAATTTGAAGACAAGAAGTCGCTTAAATGAGAGAGAAAGAATAACAAAGAAAGAGGGAGAACTGTGCATACCGGAACCGTGTCTATTTTGCCTACTATTCATGGGTCTCACAGGCAGGGGCGGAGGGAGGGGGGGGGGCCGCCCGGGTGAGCCCAGAAAAAAAAAAATTTATATGTAAAAAATCAAATTTTTATAGTTTGGCCCGACCCATCGTTCCTCTTGGCTCTACTTTCGCGCGTCTTGGCCCGACCCGCGGATGGTTTGGCCCGCCCCTCAACAAAATCCTGGCTCCGCCCCTGCTCGCAGGTGCCTTTGTTCCCAACAAGTAAGCACAGCAGCGGCGGAGCCATACACAGGCATGTATGGGCAACTGCCTACACCGCCCTATGGGTTCTAAACTGAAAAAATGAGGCTGGACCCAGTTCCATCCATATGAGGTGCCCCACACTATAGCCAGATCCGCGAGTCTATGATTTTTGTTTAATTTTGAATCAGTCACCGTCAAGAATGCTAGAGGCACCGTCAAGAATGCTAGAGGCAGGTGTCGGCTACTTGTAGGCAAAGCCCAAAAAAAGTTCTTATTATCATATTGACATTATGGATAATTTTTCTCATTTATACATTATTGCCCATTAAAAGTTTAAAATTTTATACATAATGCCCCTTACCCCCCTTACCGGGCTCCGCCACTAGTCCCCGTACTTCTAACCACTGACTAGAAAATCTGCAGCTTCTTTTGTGAAGCCATCACTTAGTGGCCCTTAGTTGTGTGGCTCGGCCACTGAAGTACAATCCGCACATGTAAATTGAATTTGGAAAAAAAAAATGATCTTTATTTCTCTAGATGAGATTTTTTTTTTCATTAATAACACATAGGGTTTGATATTTTGCAATAGAAATATTAACAGAGTGTTCTATGAATCTATCCTAAAGATTTGGCAGTTCATGAAATATGGTATTATATTATTTCATGAATTTACTCAATCTCTCAGACATACTCAGCTTCATAAAACACAGCTATTGTCAAACTTCCCCAAAGATAAAGTTCAAATCGAATGCATTCTTAGCCATATCTACTTTTTAGGATATTCACCTATTCAGATTTGAATTCAGACTTGAGTGTACAAGAAAAAAGTCATACATGAATTAGGAATTTGATTTCATGATTCAAATCTGATTTTAAAAATTCATTTGGAACCCAAATCTGAATTTTATACTGAATCTGGCCAACTTTCAAAATGTAGGGGCATTGGATATAAGATATATATTTAAGAACTAAATTGTTCGAATCAAAATGGATGTCATTTCTTAAATCTAAATCCGATCTGATTTTTTAATCAGATATACTAAATGTTTTTTCAAATCCGACCATTTTGGAATGGTATAGGTTGGACATCGAATCCAAATTGAATATACTAACATCCCTACCACATCATTTAGTTCTTCAAAGATTTTTGCGATCGAGAGAAGTAAATTCTCTTAAATTATAAGGCCTCAATCAAATGGAACCTGGTGCAAGGACTTGGTCTTTTTTTCTGTATAAACCTGATTACTGCAAAAAAAAAAAGGTTACTGTTTCTATAAAGTCCATCAATTCCAGCCTGAGTTTCAATTCTTTTTAGTTGCTCTGAGTCAACCCAGTTGCACCCTTGTTAGATTTTTTCCCTAATTCATCTCACAACTGAGTTAAATACCTGATCTGAATAATTCTGAGTACATTTTCCTCCATTCTCAACATATTAATGTGCATTTATGTTTCATCATTCACAACATAGTCTGGTAAATTTTCTCTTGAAAAAATCTCATACTCCCATGTCTCTTCTTTGTCAGAGCCGATTAATTAAGTCATTAATCAGAATTCAGTTAAGCAATGAATTAAATCTGACCTATTAATATCACTATCCCTCTGAGTCAACAGATTGCGTCAGAACCGACAGGTAAGACTCTCTCAAGTCACTGCCTCAGATAAGTACGTAGTTGCTTGGCTACCCAAAGGAATTGCCGACGATTATGAAGTTTAAATTCATTGTAAACTGAAGATAGATTACTAGTTGTAATGCGTTATCAAGCTGAATATGAGATTAATTATTGTGCTAACATGTGTATTTAATATATACGAACGAAACTGTTGCTGAAGTTTATTTTTATGTTCTCGTGATGCATGCTCAGGTTGTGACCCAATCAATGTTTAAAAGAGAAGCATACCATGTGATATATTAATGAAAGTGAACCCATGCTTCGACATAGCAAATAATTTTTTAAAACTAGTTCCTTTGTGGGCGATTATATATATATATATATATATATATATATATATATATATATATATATATATATATATATATATATATATATATATATATATATATATATATATATATATATAGGAAAATTGAAATCAGTCAGCTACCTCTATAGTTTACCGTTAGATGGTCATTTTTTTATTTTGTCACTCAAAACCACCACAAAAAGTGCATTTCTTCACTAAAAACCATGGCCAAGCAATTAGCCAACATAAATACACATTTTATAAGGTTTTTTGTGACATAAAATTAAAAAATAATTATGTGGTCATAGAGGTAGTTGGCTGATTAATTAATATATATATATATATATATATATATATATATATATATATATATATATATATATATATATATATATATATATATATATATGTCTAAAAGAATCGAGCTGCATGTGGTTGATAAACTAAAACAAAGCATAGGTATTTCTTACATGGGGACATTCGTACAGCCTTCTGTCGAAGGTGACCGGCCTAATATGCATACATCATTTCTCACGTAATGAAAAACTGTCACTCTTCATAAATAAACACGGTAAACTATTCTTGTACAAATAACATAATTAATAAAGCACAACATACACATGGAATATTTCTTAATAGTTTTTAAATTTTTAGTGATCACGTAAGCATCATGAATTATATTCTTAATATAATAGAATAATTCATTTTTGTGTTATTTAGTTGATAAACAATTCCGATGCAACGCTACTGGGAGATAGGTCTCCCTACCTTCGTTGCTTAAAAAATCAAAGAACTACAGAAAACCATAGAAACAGGAAACACCAAAAACACAGTGGAGTAACCTACTGACTCTAATTGGTTAGCCACTCACAATAAGAATTTACATCAATTCTCTTCATCAAAAGAGGAGATCATCTCTAGTTGCTAACCACTTATACACTATCTTTTTTGGAAGTCATTCAATCATATTAATTAAACAACTTGTAGCCCTGAAAATATTTCTTGGTTCTTATACTTTAAAAACTATATATGTATATATAGTACAACGCAGTCGAGTTTCCTATTTTGTTTCATAGAGAAATAACTGTAAGGACATGATCTTCATGTTCGAAAGGTTAAGAATTAAGAGAAAATCATTTTGTTAGATATCTTAAACTTATTTTCTAAGAATAAAAAATTCAATAGCTTGAGTTTTCATCAGCAGCCTATAAAATCATAAAGCTCCAGAAAAACATAATTTCTTGTTTCGATATTCCATTGCATTGAATACATGAGGATCACATTTGTGCGTGTGGTTAGCTATCCAGCCATCTGACCAAATTCGTCCAATTTAACATGATGAACACATCTATCTCTTGGGATTTTTTCTTCCCGATGACTATTTAGCTCTAACTTAGGAGATGCATGTTTACCATGCACATGCTATTATAATTCAGTCGGTGCAGATCTTTTGTTACTGTTTATTGAAGAACATATTCTCATTGCTTCAGTTTTATAGGCCAGGAATCCCTATTGAACTGTAAACCTTTTTTCTGTTTTTTGCTTGCACATAAGCATTCCTATAGTTCTCAGTAAATGGGGCACTTCTTTGGTGCACAAGATAAAAAGAAGAGAACAAATGAGCATTCCTATAGTTCTCAGTTGATTCTGACATCCACACCCACGGAACTTAACGGTTCCCCCATGTCAGGTGTGTGTAAAAAAAAAAAAATGTGTGTTTTATCTATGTGTCTGCTATACATATACTTCGGATGTTGCCAAATGGTTAAAAAAAAAAATTATTATCAAAAGCACCGTGAATTACCCTAAAGACATCATGCACCATTATCGCAGCATCATGAACCGATTCATGCTCATGTCATAGTTGTTTTATAGTGACAAATTTTCTGTTTTTAATCATCCAGTACCATCTAATATATAGCAATATATAACTGACTAAAAATTTAAAATTTGTTGGTAAAAGCAATCAATAGAAGAGCATTAACAACAGTTTATCGTGTAACAACAGTTCGTGATTCTTTTAGGAAGAGGTTATATAGTGCTGGCTTTTGAATTTAGCCATCTACCAGCATGGCGGGTAAAAGAGAGACCCTTTTCTCCTTGCAATGTCAAACTTCTTTTCTTTTCTTAATTGAGATCCTCACCGTATATGTTGGCCAGCGACTTAGACTACTGACTACATAGTTAAAACCTACACTTTGAAATCGCAATGAAACTTTTAAACTAGGAGGTACAAGGTTAAAACTATACCTTCAACTTGTAGGTAAGATTGATCAAATATACATGGGGATGTATCCAGTCCCAGCCGTAGTTGAACCAACAGCTTGACCATTTGTTCCATGGTTTCTTGGAATGTAAAATCAAATTTAAGCCCTCGTTGGTTTCTCGGGAATTAGATCCCCAACTGATGGGAAGGACTGCTTGGTCCGCGTATCTTGCCCAAAACAGTGGATATATCTGTGACGTTCATGATTGACTACGGTTGTCTGTCGGGACAAAGAAACTCTGATGTTTACTATTCACCCTGCAAGGATGGTCTATTTGGAAAGGGAGGGGAACTGATGTACTGCATGGTTCTGTCTGGAAAAACAAAATAAATTTAAGGCTCCAAGCATTAACACATATTTCTACTGATAAACAATGTCCGTAGAATTATCATTATGTACAAATTAAGAAGTAACCACAAACTGAAATTAATAAGATCCAAATCAAATAGATTTAGGTTCAGTTGTTCCGTAGCAAGTTACAATCAAGTTAAGACGACCCTCATCAGCAAAGTTATCCCAACTCATCCCAGTGCATGAAAATACCTGACCCACACCCACCAGGAAAGCAAGAAGTGACTCCCAATGTCTTTAGAAAGTTGATGTTCGAATGCAACGGAAATCTGATCATCATTTGTCTTAATAGCAACGCAATTGGAAGAAGAAAGTCGCTTATGATTCAATGGCATCCACGGACATAGCTGTGCCTTCAAGAATTTCAGGAAAAGGGATCAAGGCACAACAATGATAATACCCATTATCATCATACGCAAACCTCTGAGATAAGTGCGCTTCACGAATCAGATATTCACCCCAGTCTTCAGATCCGTATTGCTTGATGATGGAGCGTGCATCAAATGAATCATGTCTTCTGCTTTTCTTCCTGAACAGTTTTGACAGCTTCAAATACCGCTCAAGAAAATTTTTTTCCATCCAAAGTTGGGAACTAGGGAGGGAACTCACCCTTTCCTGTGCCTCACGTTCATTACCGTCGCATGCAGCTGAAATTAAAATAAGAAAAGTCATACGCGAGTTGTCAGGGATTTACAGAAAAACATGAGTCTCAGGAAGGAGGATGAATGAAGGGTATTTAATCAGGTAAATTTATAGACAAAGAGGAAATTAGTTTGCTAATTTAACACTACTCTCAGAAGAGACTATGGCACATCACAAAGTGCAGTCACAATGGAAGGCAAATAAGTACCGGATCTAACACGATACCTTTAATTTTTTGTTGTCCTTCTCAATAACAAGACCAGCTTCATCATATGCATCAATAATGACTTCTAGTAAAGCTCAGGAATCCATCAGACTTTGCACATTGCCAAAGTGCAAAGTGCAAGTAAAAGCTTTCAGAATATTTAATCTAATGCACTATTTGCTAATTTTTTACTTTAAATATTTTGGATACGACAGGCACGTAGCAAGCGCTCCTCTCCATCAATTACCTCAACAGGTGCATATAGGACACCAGCTTTTGATGGTGACCCTTTCATGCAAGTCTGCAAAGATGGCTCATCAATATTTCCATATATTCCACATGCATGTTAAAATGACAAAATACTTACCAGGCCTTTTAATCTTATAGAAATGGGGCGACCCTCCAAAGCATCCCACACACTCGAGGACACTTTCTGAACATGACAGAAAACAGTATCAGAAGATTGAGTATTCAACGAGTCCTTGCATGGAGGTACCATAAAGATTTAAACCTGCAAAACTTCTATAGCTGAAGCAACACGGTCCTTGTTCCACAATTTCAGCATGAGAACAGTTAAATGAAAAGTTTTTGGCTTGATGAAAATTGACTGGTCAATGCGCAAATCTGCAGAGACAAAATAGCACGCCCATCTGTAATTTGAGCATGATGTGGACTCCAAAAGAAGAAATCAGAAACACCCTGGGAGAGATAACAATGTTCAGATCCATGCAAGCTAAAGACAGTTTAGAGCTGTGTCAAATCGGTGCATCTGCTGGGGATTAATGTGTGTCCAGATGTGATGCTTTCAAAAGCTGACATGCACACACACACACATGTACCAGTATATACATTGAAATCCAATTAATAAAACATAATGTTAACAGTCAGGGGTCAGACTGTATTTTGTATCGTTTGACATTTGGGGAGAACCTCCATCCATCACCTTGATCTTAAATTGGCACTTGACGGAATTAGGATATTTAACTGTCAACAAACATGCATTTCACATTGAACCAAAAGTTTAGGATCTTTATCTTCATCCAAGATGAATTTCAACCGCTTCCTCAATCATTTCTTGTTTAGTAGTTTATCATTGCGTACCATATTCTTGTAAAAAGACAAATGGTTTGTGGCTCGCTAATAGCATTTAATGTTCCTTCACGAACTTCCATATACGGGCATAATTCACTCCAAGCCAATAGCCACGTCTCCTGGCAAGGTCTCCGTAGAACTTCAACCTTGCAGCGAAGGCACACCCCATGTATCAAACTCTTGAACATCCTTCAGTCTGTACGCAACAAGCTGACCCCCCTACCCAGGTATACAGAACCATTGAAGCATTTATTCAGTAGATCCACTTAATTCACTAGGTGGGCCTGCAGCTAAATGTCATTATTTCATAGAGTTCCCTAGTTTTTACCTTCAGCCCCCTCAGTGCCTTGCCACTTGCAACCTACAAAATTTTCAATATCTTGTTTATAAAAGTACTGCAGGTTCTGTGCTTTTCCCAGCATTTGAATGCAACTTCTTATGATTATAATGTGTCACTTCTACTTTTCAATTCTAAGTGTTCAATGTCACTGTATACACATGAAACAGCAAATGTTTGCTTTATTGGCAGGTCAATGAAAAAAGTATTAAACAAAACTAGTTGGGAATCTGCACAAGCACCGCATAATCAGATATAAGGCTTTGTCACCCATACAATACCCAATGTATGGAAAGTAGGTCAAATCATAATTCCATTGGTGGGTAGAGGTGAGAGAAGTATTCAGCTAATCAATAGTGAAGAATGAGAGAAATTAATTAACGTAAATGAATTAATAAAGTCAACAACTGATTCTGAAGAAATAATACCCTCTGAAAAGTATGGCAGACAGTGAGACAACTAATATGGATCATACCCATAAAGACCCTGGCCAAATAAAACTTATCATAGGCTGAATGCAGTTTACCAGATAAGCCAGACTTTGCTACTTGGGTTGTGTGCTTTCCAGTATGTAAGTTGTCCATCACAACTTTCACGTGTTCATTGTCATCTTGAACCTTGAGATTAACAGAAACAGTAGAACCTTCTGCCAGAGTACAACTTTTATCTTCTTCCTCTTCTGAAAAATCTTCATTCTGATCATTCTCTATGTCCCCATCTAGTTGACAAGTTGAAACTCCCAAGATGGAGTTCTGAAAGTTGTCTAGCTTGTCAACAAGGCTTGGATAAATAGCCAAAGGAAGAGAGACAAAATGGGAGTAATCTAGTCTTGGGCTCTTAACTGCCTGCAAGAGAAAGGTAAGTGAGGCTTGGGTACAGATCTCTCACTAGCCAATCTTGCCTAATAGTAAGGCTAAAGCTTATTACATGCGGCACACTAAAAGGCGCAAGTTCAAACGCAATATCATTTTAAGAAAGTTTGATAATAGAAACTTAGCAACACATATATAGTTAGGTTGAAGTAGATGGGTCTTGCAATTGTAATAAAAAATATGATTACAGACATAGTGAAGCAAAAATAAACATAACGTGGAAGGAGACTGACTGACCTCATCAAGTAAAGCTTTAATCATTTCCATTGCCCTGGTTACGTCCTCAACAGAAGCACCTTGAACAGCTATCAGAAAAATAGTAAAATGAAAACTGATTCACTAATATTATGGTTGGGCCAGTGAGGGCAGATTCTAGTGGACCATATGGAGATGCAACAGAAAACTCATCTAAGAAGTAAGGAACCAAAAAAGAGAAGCAACCAAAGCTTTAAAGCAATACCTTACTTGATAAACAAGGAATTCCAAAGCAAGACATTGTCAAGTACAATACTTCATATAATTAATAATTAGTGTCATTTGTCTCAGATCCCAGTGTTTTATTACACAACCAGATCAATAAAGAACACTGATTCCGTTGGAAGTAGTGATGCATGAACAGCTTGAGCTTGACGAAAATCTTAAACTTAGCTGGCAAAGTTATAGCAAAGCAAAGTTACAGCAGAGCTTTCTCATCTGATGTCACCCCAGCTGAGTTTGATTAAACCAGAATTAACTTAGCACAAAAAAATGAATATAAGAATAAGATTTTCCTTATTTCAAGGAAACATGGATACGTTATTGTTAGTAACCGGTTATGGATTCTGTAGAAACGCAAACCACGAAGAGGAAGAAGAGAAGAGAAACACACGATGTACGTGGAAAACCTCAAACGAGGAAAAAACCACGGGAAGCTCTACCTAGGTGCACAACCGCAACCCTAGGAGAGAGAAAATATTTTCCACTTAATCAACAATTACACAAAGTGGGATATAAATAGGGAGACCCGCCTAGGGTACCGA
>JAANDH010001055.1:32630-52630 GCA_011799765.1 Nymphaea thermarum
GGATGCTTTCCCTCTGCAATCGATGGGAGTACATGGTGATAGAGAACTATGGGAGCAACCAGGGAAGTCTCCACCAGGCCTTTTACGCACTTCCCTCTAGCTTGTGACACCAAAGAAGGCGTGGATGCTTTCCCTCTGCAATCGATGGGAGTACATGGTTAGAGAACTATGGGAGCAGCCCCATGCTTGTTCTTGTGGGGGATCATGTCGTGTATGAGTATAAGATCCACCAATGGAAGTTGGAATGGGAGATCATCAAGGCAGCCAAAGAAACCCCCAAGAAATCGAGCCATGGCTTGCCGTAGCACAACAACAGAAGATCCTAGAATGGGTGGAAGTAGGAGTCCAGAAGCATATGAAGATGGCCATCCAAGGTACGTTTCCTTTTCTTCCTTCAAGCTAGAGACGTTTCTATGCTAACCCGTGCAGCCGTACTCAACTGGACTGGGATTTCAAGGATGGATAGAGAGAGGGCTCATGGGGCACACAACCATTGGGCAGGATGAAATAGAAGAGAGCAGTTTTTTGGCTCTTAAGTAAGACTGCCTTAGAAATAGAGATCAAGGAGGCAGTTGATGAGAAAATAGAGGTAGAGACAAGGCATACTCTAGTGGGGACTTTGGGTGCAGAAGTTATAATAGAACAGACAGATTCGCCTATCACTATGTCCACTCTGCGACAAGAAACATTTCAGGGGTTAAAACCCACCACCAGTGTAGCTAAATGCCCGTGTGAAGGGCTAGCACAGTCGGCTAGGAACTGCCCAGATCGAGTTCATTCTGGAATTCCTATATTGTCTAGACGTTCAACAAGGGAATATCTTGAAGCACAGAAACTCCATAATCTATGGATTTGACATAAACATACTGATTTCAGCCACTTAAGGGAGGTTGCTCTTGAAGAGAAAATTAAGGCTTTGCACCTTGAGGCCCTTCCAATGATTTTCGGAGGGTCCCTAACTGAAAGATCTTCCCATAGCCCTTGTAACTCCATATGGGAGGTATTATTACCTTCCATAAGTTGCAAGGTTCACGTTGGCTTCAATTGGGAGGGGCTAGGTCCACTTTTGAAAGACATGTTCAGATTGAGAATGTTGGGAGTTATTAATTCCCTGCTGGCAGTACGTAGACATCTCCATCAACATGAGCAAGAGTACTCTCGGGCCTTAGTTAATGCAGTGTTGCTTACAGCTGAGTCTCCAAGTTGCATCAGTCCACAAGTTAATTATTTAAAAGATTCATTTGGACATGAATTCATGGTTAGTGATGGACATCAAGATGCTCTTGGGTTAGGCATTGTCGTTGCCCAATTCATGCCACGAATTGGATATGCTTTTGCGGACCTGCTACTATGGAAATGGGTGAATGAGGTTTATATACTACCGAATCCTTGTGAAGGATGGAGACGGTTTCATTCTTATTTTCTGAAGAATAACCTCATCTGTCCTTGAAATCACAACTGATGATGAACAACAGCTGTGTCATGCACCACAATGGGAAACTCATGTCGGGAATGTCAATTCTTTATGATTCATCAAAATTGGGTTGCAAGTCTGGACACATAGAAGTGATCACGACCTGAACGGTGAATGTTGGATTGCTGTTAGAAGGGCACTTGGAGGTGCTTGTTCACCTGAGATTAAGGTTTCCTTAAGCAGACTTCGGCTGGAACAATGTGGAGACCGATCCATGGGACTTGTCCTTGTAAAACAGCAGCTAGAAAATGTCATGATGTTGAGGAGAAAGAATATAAGATTAGACTTATTACAAAGTCTGAGTATGTCCTGCACTTCTTCGTTCTTAAGATTGTTAGACCAATCGCATCAGAGTGCCCACTTGTTGTTACTCATCTTCTAGAGGAGGCATACCTTGCACCAACACCATGGGCAGGCCTCAGCAGCAACTATTCAAACATAGAACAAGGAAGATACAGAATGAAAATTTTGGTATCCAAGCAGCGGGTTCCCCATTATCAGGGATTCAGGAGTACTGTCTAATGCCAATTTGGGAGAAGTTTCTGAGCAGGAGCAGCTGATTTTCAAGTGGTCCTTACACTATCATGGCCATTGTTGAGCTATGTTTTTACTAATAGCAACCGCCCTATTTGGCTGCAGTCATGGGAGGACTCTTGTCACACCTTGAGGACAAGGTGCTATTCAAAGGAGGGAGTATTGTTAGTAACCGTTTATGGATTCGGATTGGTTCCTAATTGGGGTAGACCAAATAAGGCTATAAATAGGTCGAAGGCGATGAGGGAGGGATCATCGGTTAATTGAAGTCCTTTACTTCTGGGAGGAGAAAACCCTAATCTGGGATTACGGCTGAGTGTGTGCATGTGGGATTGAGGTTTGCTTTGCAAGGGTTCCCAAGTTAGCTGGTGGTTGCTCACAGTTATCCAAAGTATCTTTTAATTCTTTAAAAGAAGGATGGACAACCTTTTTGAAGGGATTCTCTTACAAGTGTGACAGGTCTGAATTGCATATCCTCTACTTATCAAGATGTAATTCAATAATTACTTGACAAGCAGTAAAGCTCAAGGTTCTTCTCTCAAGTAGGCATTGACAACAACTGAGAACAATTTCTCTTAGAATGCATGGTTTTCTCGGTTGATATCTCTCAACCCCAATCATAAAACAGTTGTATGTCTCCAGTTGCAATCGGGACTATCCATGACATACAGACTCTGCTGAGGTCAGCAGTTGACATCATCAAAATACAGCAACTCATGTTCACAGTGTATATACCTCACAACTATGAAAATGCTGTTCTCATAAAAAGGAGTTTGACTCAATTCAATGTTATTGAGTCATCTAAAGGAACTGTCAAGTGATTATAGGCCCAAACCAGAAACCCAAACTTGAAAGTTGAAAACTACATACCTATTTATGTAGAACTTCCAAATTAATCTTGATTTCTCAGACCAGAGAACTGATGAAGTTCAATTTGTCTCTCTGATCTCTACTTCTCATCGGTCGTTAGATTTTTGTTCAAGCAACAATATTCAAATCCCTAAGGCAGCAGGTCTGCACCCATCTACAGTTCAGCAAAGCTGCTTGAAATGTATGGATATGTCCATCCATAAGTCAAGCTTCAATGCAGCTTCCCATTTAAGGAGGTTCTTATAAGGCATTTCAGAACTAATCCAAACCCCAAAAACTAATGTATTAAGGAAGCAAACATTTTTTGACCAATAATCTGAGCTTGACCTGAAAATCTTTTATGAGACTCGTAACTCGTAGGACACCAACCACCAAAAAAGAAAACACCCTTTTGATCAGCTACACTAAGATAACTACTTTTTTCTAAGATAGCAATCTAGAGTCTAGACAACTTCCCTTCAACATTGAAAAAAGCATATAAAAGCATCAGTTTCAGCACCTTATCAGAATTTGCAAATCCTTATATCAAACTAAACTGGCAACAAAGACAACCTTTTCTGGACAGTAACCAAGACATTCAAAAGGATTAAGATGCTCTAATCTTATGCTAGCACAGTAACAGTTTGAGAACTGATATATCGTAATTAGAGATTGTATGAGAAAAAATAAGCAGTATGGGAATTTGTTCACGAAATGGTGCATCATAGTGTAGGACTCTTAGTCGATTCCCTATCATCAATACGGAGCCACTTCCCAGGCGATCTTTCAGTTTATTCTTTCAGAGAAGCAATACTCTAATTTCTATATTCATGTACGAACCAATATAGCACAGAATATAATTCAATTCTAACCTGTTTAGCAAACCAAACAAAGATTGCATACAAAACAGAGAAAGAAACAAGCCACAAACAGGGAAGGCACCATTCACATATTACTTCTGTTTTATCAGAAAATCTAGCAGTCAAATACTTTTGGTCAAAATAAATGCAAACACAACATAATTGCTATCATAATTGAAGCAAATTCTAGGTTTTCAAACACCTACTGACTTCCAAGTCCTCTTTAGATGAGGGGAAAAGTATTCTTACTCCTGCCTCCTCCTCGATTTTCTTTTGAGTGAATCCTCTGAGGAAAGAAAAGATAAATTTTACAACTGAGGAATAAATCTGATCATTTAAAACTGGTGAACACTTGAACAAAATAATGCTGATATTAATGAAAAGAAGTTAATCCGATGCATTTGAAAAACGATATAAGATAAAGAAAGAAACTAATGATTGATGTAGGCACCCTTTCCCTTTGATGAAGCGAACCAAGGAAGCATCAACCTGCCCAAACAAAGATAAAAATTAGAAAAGTATAATTTGGAGCAGTTTATTTATTTATCTGCAACAGTTGATAAGATTTCACTGGGCAAGTGAGCAGCTACTCAAAGGATATATTCACAACCTCAAAGTGTGTATGCTAATTGGCATTTACTTCAGCTAATACATTTGCGTTAAGTATTCACTCAGGAATATAGATCTATTCATTAAAAATGAAACTGAATTTCACTTATGTGTGTGTGCGCGCATGCTGAATACATTTTCCAGAATCAGTATTTTTCCCGCAACAAAAGGATTATGACAACCAACAGGAACCACAAATAAAAATCAAGAGTCAAAGCAGGATGACCATGAAAACCCTCTTCCAAGTTCCAACCACAAACGGGATGTTTACAAGCAGACACAAAAGGTACAGTGGCCACTACAATAAAAGTACAAGAAGGTGTTTAGGCAATGTCACTTTAAGACAAAAAAGAAAGGAAAAAAAAAGAGCACCTCAATAGAAGTCGAATGATGCAACTCAGCAGCAGGATTATCTGATAATGAAGTACCTAAGTCATCTATAGTTTCCTCCTCAGTTGGGCCTTGAGAAATATGCTCTGGAGACTTTGATTTCCTTGGATAGTATGTAACAGCTATTTCCTGAGGCAGGGTTGATTTTTCTGAAGCTGCAGCTCCAGTGTCATTATTCAGAGAAGTGGAACCCAAAGATACTGATTTGGAACTTTTGGTATGTTGTACTGTATCCTGTCCAAATTCAGTAGTTGCCCAAGAAACTTCATGATGATCTTCCTGACCACCAGCATCAGCATTTGAATCTAACCGAGACCTCACAGGGAGGACCTCATTGTGAATGTTTGCTTCCTTGATCAAGCTTCCTTGAATTCATAGAGAAAGGATGTGAGGAAAAAAGAAGTTAACCCAGGAAGGTCAGCGATTATTCAGTCATGTGAAAATGAACTTGGCTTCTGCTTCTTAAGCGAGGCATAACATATCCATGAGAGTCAGACAAAACAACTATCAGGAAGATGCATATACGCCATCTATGTACATTCATCTCACAAGTCAACCGATGAAGCAAACCTTGAGTAGAGGATGATGGCAAATTAACCGGCCTCCATATGGAAGTTTTTGATTTCCTCCTCTTGTTCCCATCCATTTCAGTTGGCCTAGTGTTCCATTTACTAACTCTTTCAGCAGAGGCAAAGGTAAGAAAAAAACAGTGTTCCTGTATACATTTGACAATTAATCAAATTTCCGTCTCTTGTGGACATCCTAAAATGTTGAAAGTAGCTTCAAAATTTAATGGAGTTGATTTATAAAAAGCAAAACAGGACACAGTCACACAAACCAGAATATGGGTTAAGAGCAAAGGAGATACGTGTGCGTGCATGTGTTTGTATCTTCCACTTCTGTAGGTTACATTTAGATATGAAGTACTCATAAACAAAAAAGCATACAAATGACTAATAACCATTAATGGTAATTATTTTCAGATGGTAATTATTTTCGGATTCCATGTAAAAGAGAATTAAATTCAAATAAAATCTTGAGAACTTGCAAAGAAAGATAAAGCATGATCTTAGAGGTTGAAAAAGAAAATAACATTCTGATTAAGAAAGGAAGTGACAGCTTTATGAACGCTTGGCAACCTAAGGGAAAAACTTCAAAGAATCAAACCTGACAGTAGTTTATATGCTTTGGGAGAAGAATAGTAGCATTTGACACCTTCAAGGCTTGACTTATTCTGAAATTTTTAAAACAAAGACTCAGCAAACTGTATCAAAAACGAAAACACCGAGAGTATGGAATTCAACACTCAACAGCAATGGAATCAATCATGAACAAAACCAATGATAGCTGTGCCAGTAAACCAAAAATCTAAGCACGTCTTTAACTTAATAGACAGTTAGCAGAAAAACAATGAAAAACTTAAAATAGAGATAAAATGAATAAGCAGTACTTAAAACAAACAAACCACCGGAAAATCCCAACGAAGAATGCCACATGGGATGCAAAAATTCACTATCACAAACTCAGCCACAAGCAACGACCGAAATGCGAGACAATTGGCAACCATTTTTCCATCCCACCAGTAAACAACATACTAAAAGGAAAGTCGATATTTTGAACTAAACAAACTTAACGTAGAAGTAGAAGCGAAGGCTACACAAATCAGCAGAAGAAATGCGGAATGGAGGGATTCAGAGACTATGATGAATGAGAAAAAAGCTACACAAGAAAACCCTATTTTGTGATTCGGAAATTTCCCCTGAAGAGAGAGAGAGAGACTTACTTAAAAAAGGAACTGGTCGGGATCATCCGAAAGATGATCCTAAGAAAGAAGAAGAAGAAGAAGAAGAAGAAGAATGTCACGTTTTTCGTTCCTCTCTTTCCCCTGCGAACGACTAGCGCGGGGAAGAAGAGAGAAACCGCGGGAGTAGGTTTCAATGGTGATCGAGCGACAAAATGAAACACCCAAAAATTAAGGCAACGTCGCCGTTAACGGAAAACTTCAAGATTCTAGTATCTTGGGATTTGAAAAGGGCAAGTGAAACGTGACGAGCTATTCTCTCGCAGCAATGTTCTTTGGGTTCATCCCAGATGCAAACTGAAAGAGCAGCCCCACTTTCGCCGCCCGGGCGCAGCCTTGAATCGATGATGAATGACGTAAGGTTTTACGAATCGAGACGTCATATCACCCAAAAACGTAGCTCATGCTAATTGAGCACAAACGATAAGATTGAACCGCGCTGGCATTTCCTTACTGAACTCAGTAACTCCTTTTTGCACTTTAAACATTTTGGCTTAAGTTTCAACTTTATCATGGTAGGCTTAAGTTCCATTTTTTCTTGAAAAGAAGAAATGAATCAAAAGAAAAACTGTTCCCCATCAGTGGAAAATAGTTGATCTGTCAGATTTAATGGTTGCAATTTCACAAAACACTTTTCCAGTTTTCCATACAAATTTTTTGCAGTAAGGTACTTTTTTGGGAGCTGTCAAGGGCCAGTTGAACAGTGTACCTGTGTCACCATCCAAAGGAGCTGTCAAGGCCCAGTTGGAAGCGAGTTACTCCGCATCAAAAGAGAAGCAAAGAAGAAAGAGAGTGAATGCAGTTGGATTGAGTTGAAGGACTTCTGCAGATCTTTTATTCGTTTCCTATGTTTCCCTTAAAACTGCATATGTCGCCTAGATTGCGGACAGTGTTATAAGAAGGATGACGACATTTTTTGCTGTTTGCATCTCTTATGGCACTGCGATATGGTCGTCTTCTTTTTAGGCACGTATCTGTTTGGAAGATCTAATTTTCCAGCCAACGAGACATGCTTCTGCAGTCTGCACCGCATGAATTTCATATATATCCTTATAAGGACTTGCACATACTTCTTTCCTAGCAGATGAACTGGGAGAGAAACCTACCAGTACTGGCAGATCCATGGGGTCCATTTAGAATTATTAGTGCTACATAGGCTGTCTTTTCCTCTATTTGGATATATCGATACTAGATAATTCCGGTCTGAACAAGAGATGAGATTCTGATTTGCTAAACCATTAGTCGGTTCTTTCAAAAGAGATTTAGATCAAACTGAAGTCGGGTGTAGTTGGGACTACTACCAAGGTCCAAGTATTTTTTTTTTCCAAATTGAAAATTATTCATGCAAATATTCTGTTCAGTTTTAGAGATCTACACGCGTACAGTATTGGCAAGGATTAAAAAAAAAAAAAACTACTTGTTTACACTAGGGCGGCACTTTGAAGTTCCTAAAGTAAATTATGTACGACAACAAGAGGTTGAATGGAAGCTTCGGTTTTCTATGGGTCCCCACCCTCTCACTAGAAATCTCGAAATCCAGAGCCCTGGACTTGGCTTTGCATTCTCAGTCGTCCATTTGAGATATTCCGATGCTCTCATGAACATCTACAGCTACAAAAGACAAGGTTGGCTGTTGTGACATCGGGGCAATCTGCTTGCATTATTCGACTAACAATAAAGGGTTTGATGGAGACAGCAACGTGATCTTATCGCTCGTACGCGTTGCACCATTTTTCCTGATTAAACAAACTATTTGATAAGCATATCATGCACATTAAATCATGAAAACTATTTGCAGAAATACATATTTCTATTAGTTATTTAGGGGACGGAGTAGAGGTACCTTTCTGGTTTTTTTCTTTTATGGACTTCAGTTTTGCTTACAACTCTATAATAAGGGTTTACTTCTGTCATTATCTTGGAAAATACTAGATCGAACTTGGCCTATACATATCGTATTAACTCCTTATTTATACAAAAAAACATTCGGCCTCCCGAAAAAAAAAATTCCTGTTTCGCCGCTGCCAAACACCCTTATTATAGAGATTGAAGATGTAGTAGCTGTACTAAAAAACTTAATTAAGTTATAGATCAGTAACAAGTAAGAATATAGTGTAGTAAAGTATGAGAAAACTCCCATGCCAAAACACCACCCACTTAGAACTCACGAAAGTTCCGTCTCTTGAATCTATGTATAGTGCTTTCAGTTGGGAATAAAGATAACCAGTTCAAACGGGCAAAGACGCAGCCTGATCGATACAAACCAAGAGTACCCACTATCAAACTCTTAAATTTGAACTCAATTTTGTTTTGTTTTTTTTTTGTTTAATTTATAGACTATACTTTGACACCATCTACAGTTCATAAAAATAATTGGGTTGTAACAGTGAATCAGTGATCACTAATTTCATAATACAGACCCCTTTGAAGTGGACCGCCTTATTGTGCCAGGCTCTAGGTTCTAGGTTCATATTGAGCTCTACATCAGACACAGCCCACCCATTTAGACTTAGATCCAGGAACTCCTCCACCAAGTGGACTTCAGATCATGAAGCCTGGATCCAATCCCGATCCAGATTTGCAGGTGAAGCAATTAATGGACCGGTTTGAGTTGCATGGTTATATCGGACCCGGATCCAAATACCTGCATATGTAACAAGGAACCGTGGTGCCAGGGATCCAATACGTTAGGATGTGTGTATGAAGGCGGGATCAGGAGAGGCCAAGTGGGGACAAGGGAAGCTCCTTTTGATCTGTGAAATCCGTGGGTCGTGTCCTCTTCCTCCAAAGGATGGGGATGAGATTGAGAGGTTTTAGTCATCGGTCCACTGACACCCCACAATTTTGTTAGAGAGAGAAAGTAGAGAGAGAAGGAGAAAAAGGAAGAAGTTTTGGGTAACACAATTTTGGCAGTAACTTTTAGTTCTGCCATATGTATACTTAAAACTTCTGATATAGCATTGGTGATCATGTGCTGAGCTTTCGTTTTTCTGATTTCTTGTGTTGCCTTTCGAGTTTAGCAACTTCCATTTAATTTAATAAAAAGATTAAAAGGTTGCATAGAATGTTGTTTGATTAAATGTAACAGAGTTTTTATGTAAAGTAAAGGTTAAATAAGCTATAATTTTAGTAAAGGCTTTATGAAAAACTGCAGCTGCTTTTGGGATTATAACCATAAGGTTGCTTCTTAAACGATTTTCTTCTGAAAACTTTTTTGAGAAAAAAATCAAGGAACAGCATACAGAAGGCGCAGAAGTGAGGCCAAGAGACAGCCAGCCAGAGAGAGCGAGAGAGACAGAGAGAGAGAGGAGATGGGGAGAATCCCTATGGCGGCCTCTTCCTCCCTCCACCTCGCCACCTTGCGCCTTCCTCCCCTCTCCTCTTCACTGGCCCCATCTTCCAGACTCGCCGCGAGCGCCCGCTTGGGAGTATCGCTGTCCGTGTCTCGTTCCTCCCGTAGAATTGCTCTCTTCCACCTGGGTAGCGGTAGGGGTCTGCTCCGTTGACATAATCGTTTTATTCATTTTCTCTTCGTTGGGTTTTCTGCCCAATCGCTCAACCCATCCGGAGTACTGGATTAGAGTTTTCCGCAGTGTTTTTTAAAGTATGGAGTTTTGTCTGAATTTTGCCAACTAGTTTACATGTTTTCACCTCTATTTTTAATGCTTCTCCCATTTTTTCTCGAGTTGGTCTGTTTAGTTTGTGTTTCCAATGTGAGCATCGGGATTGAAGGCCGATAGAAATGCCTTTTCTTATGGCGATAAATCTGCTTTTCTCTCTCTTTTTTTGCCTTTTTAAAGATTTACCCCTTGAGAATTTTGGGTTCATTGTTGAAGATTCGAACTTGAGCGAATTGTTTGGATTTGCCTGTGGTAAGGCGCTTACATATTCGGAAAAGTAGCTAACAGTCTCTAAGCTGTAATGTGTTTCTGGACTCGAGAATTCAGGCAAATAAAACTGCATTTTGCTTTGTGAATTATCATTGTTGATTTTGTGGTTTTTGTGTGTGCGATGTCCGTTTTGCTGAATCGAATGAAGAAGAGAGGTCGCGCTGGAGGACATTATTTTTTCTATCTACGTTGTCATCTGGTCGTCTACGCCTGGAGTCTAGGACCTGCCGTGCGAACATGATTTTTTTTGTTTCCCTCCTTCTATTTCTGGTGAAAATTTCAAAACCAGAATCCAGTAGCTAGATTGGATTTCATTCTGTAGAATGGCAACATCATTCGTAAATGTGCTTCTGAATTTATTGTTTCTCAAGTTGTTTTAGTAGTTCGGATCTCATTAACTGCCGTGCCTCTTTGTGGTGGTACCAGCTATTCCCCAAGCACAGTTGTTTGGAGTCAGATCCTCAAATTTGTTGAGAATAGAAGGAAGTGCAGCCGAAGCTGGAACAGCGGGGAATGCAGCACAAGCTAGCACCGCCATAAGCCAGGAAGTTGATTTAAACTGGGTTAAGAAGGATAAACGTAGGCTACTCCACGTGGTTTATCGCGTGGGAGACTTGGACAAGACCATCAAGTATATCTTCTTTTTTTATATGGATGTCTAGATTGACTTGCATTTCCTTCCTTAATTTGTGCAATCTTATCAGATTTTACACGGAATGCTTGGGAATGAAGCTGTTGAGAAAACGTGATATCCCTGAAGAGCGATACACAAATGCTTTTCTTGGATATGGACCTGAAGATTCACACTTCGTTGTGGAGCTCACTTACAGTGAGTTATTATTTGAATTTTCTGCTTTCTTTGAATTCTAATGTATACTTTCCATTATGAACTGGTAGCTAGTAGCTACCTGCATTTTCTCATTTAAAATGTGTATCTTGTTGCACTGTCTACTTGGCATTTTCAGATTATGGAGTGGATCACTACGATATAGGAACAGGTTTCGGACACTTTGGTATTGCTGTTGAGGACGTAAGAGTCTATTCAAGGAACTGGTTTATCATTGCACTAACAGGGTGATATATCTTATGTTGTACAGTATAATATAGTGAATAGTTTGACAAATTCATGTTTTGGTGGCTGAATACTGAGGCTTTCTTTTATGCATGCCACTTCTGAATCCCTTCTGAAACATTCATTACATTAGAAATTAGAAATTTGATCTTTTATTCCCAACTTGTGTAGTTCTCATTCTCATAAAAGTGGATATTCTGGGGCAAGTAGCTCATATATGTAAAATATGAAATGGTGGAAAGATGTTGGCTTTACATGATTTACGTGTTTCAGAATGTACTTCTTTCCTTCTTGGTGCTTACTGCATTAGTGTGGTGAAAGTAACAAAAATTCAGGTGCATATCTTGGGACGTTTTATTCATGTAATTAGGCTTGAAGGTGCTCTACCTGGTTTTTAACCTTTTGTCTTATGAAGAGTCAAACAAGCCAATGCTTTATAATTCGAGGTTGTTTACAACGTTGTAGTGTTTGGTATGCAATTCTTAAATCCAGGCTTGTTTTTGTATGCTAAAAGATGTGGCATATTTTATCACTATGGTCTGGAGGGGTGCTGTCTATGTTGGCTTGTTTGGGAATCCTTTGAGGTTAGGTTAATTGTGAACCTAAGTAAAGTTCTTTGCCTTTTCTGGGAGACCTAGAGTTTAGTTGGAGATTTTGTTGATGTGCCTTATAAATTGTATGTTTTCTTCTATAAGAAGGTATTATAGTTGATACACTTATCTTTTAGGTACCATTGTTGATAAAGTTACATCACTGGAATATTGCATGTCAATAGCGTGTTGTCCCAACAGTCTAACTTTTAAAGGTTTATGAGTTTAATGCATGGAGTCATCAAAATATCCATCTTGCAATTTCCATCCGTTGACCTCATGAAAACTGGATATTTTTCTGAAGTATTCTGGCATCTAGAGGATCAACCTAGGATAAAATTAGTGTTGTTTTTCGTGAATGTGCAGTTACTTTGATTTTCTATTTTAGTTCACCACTGTCACGTGCAGTTCACAGTATGTTGGAAATGTTACACATTATTACTGCTTAATCAACAATTGTTAGCACTTTTCTACCACATTCAAAAAATTAAAAGCACCTCTAGAGAGATGTCTTTGGAGGATGCTGTGTTTCATAAGTTTATTTGCTTTTATGATTGATCTCACCCGAGTATCTGGATTTTGTCAAAGGTTTACAAGACAGTTGACCTTATAAAAGCTAAGGGAGGAAAGGTCACCAGGGAGCCTGGCCCTGTCAAAGGTGGTACTAGTGTGATTGCTTTTGTGGAAGATCCTGATGGATATAAATTTGAGCTCATTGAAAGAGCACCGACACCTGAACCCCTCTGTCAGGTCATGCTTAGGGTTGGAGATATAGATAGATCAATTGATTTTTACAAAAGGGTTAGTATTGTTCTATCGACATCTGATTGTGTAATATTATCCATTTGGTTAATCTTCTGTTCTTTCAACTAATACCCATCTCTGTGCATGATTTTGATAACCATGAAGGCTTTTGGTATGGAGCTTCTCCGTAAGCGTGATAATCCAGCATACAAGGTACCTAAGCAGCAAACTGTAATGCTTGCCTATTTTTCCCATTAAGCCTACATACCTTTTGCTTAGTTCTTTCCATTCAGCCTACAAACTTTTGTGAGTCAGACTTTTTCATCTTCCCTGTTATTGGTTTGTTGATTTTGTCCTTTTGTCATGGTTATGTGCCAGTATACAATTGCCATGATGGGTTATGGACCTGAAGATAAAAATGCTGTACTAGAGTTGACATACAACTATGGAGTCACAGAATATGACAAAGGAAATGCCTATGCACAGGTAATACATTGTTTGTAAACATATTTATTTGATTGAAAAGATTAGAGAAATTTATGATCACTTCTGTGTTTGAGGCTTTGAGCAAATCAAATGGTGTTCCTCCTTTGCTACTCTTTAGCTGGTATATTTGATGCTTGACATGACAAGTTTTCTTTTCTCAATTCACAACTTTGGTAGTCAGGTAATTAGTATATGTAGAATATTTTTTACTTGTAAAACTGTAATGGGTAGTTGCTGTAAGAAATTCATTTGTTTCACAAAGTTAAATTTCAGCAGCAAGATTATGTCAGGAGTTTGATCGTTTTAGGTTCATTGTCTCACTGATGGTGTTATGGTTCTTCTAGAGTTGATTCTTACGGACTCAGGGTTTGTCAAAGTTGAGTCCTTGTAACCTTGATGACTGATTTTTGAGTCACTGTGGGCCTGAGCATGGACTTGGAAGAGAACATGCATTGCCAAGTCAACCAAGATATATCACTATGGGCTTATGAAGCCAAATAGGTCATGCTACCTTGCGAGCTGATTCCTTGTGTTTGATTTTTTTTTTTCTTTTTTCTTTTTATGGGCTTTAAGTTAAATGGATGCATTGCCGATTGTGTAGTTTGATTTTTTATTCTTAGAATCTCAAATTTCTTTTTTTTTTTTTACCCCTGGCAATGATGTTTGCAGATTGCCATTGGCACAGATGATGTATATAAAACTGCAGAAGTGGTTAAACTTGCTGGGGGGAAAATTACACGTGAACCTGGGCCATTGCCAGGTATCAACACCAAAATCACTGCCTGCTTAGATCCCGATGGTTGGAAGACGGTAATTCTCTTCTCTTCTTCACAGTTCACAATTGTTTTATGTATATTAACCTGCTTTTCTCCTCTATAAAATTGATCATGTTGTGTTTTGAGTTCATATTTTGGTTAGTGATTCTGTTAATAGGGTTGTGTTCCTTAGATGCAAAACTGGGATGATATGTAACTTGCGATGGGATCATATCATCATAGGCATATATTTGCATTGAATTTGCACGAGAAAAGTTCAGATGCGGGCACAATTATGTCCCTTGTTCACCGCTATGCATATTGTCAGTTTGGAAAACTGAAATCTTCTGATTGGGCCTATGCCTGGATGAACAACTTGATTTTGGGTTTGAAAATTGTTGAATGGTTGGAAAAGTAAGAATTTCTTTCTAATAACAGCCAGACAAAAGTCAATTTAATGAAGTCTGGTAGATCTTGTGGATGGGTCACATATTATCAACCAAGCTTAAGATTTCTTATGTAAGGGAATTTTACTTGCAACCCAAGATAGAGAGCCTTTGTTTCCTGTTTGGACATAGATGGGTGATATTGGTAATATCGGAACCATGTGACCTGGAGGCGAGTGCAGTCACGACTTTTGCATCCTTTTAAGCATTAATAAAACATGATAATAATAAAACATGATAAACTTGTTGGCTTTATGGTTCTTGTCTGAAGTTTTGGATTCTTGAATAGTATATGGTGGCCAACTTGTGTGATGATACCAATCTCAGATGGTCAGATTGTCTTTCGAGTTGTTGAAGACCAGATGTTCTCCCTGAGTGAGCATCCTTAAACTTTACAAAATCGTGTTATGCATATTATCCATTTTTTGAAGGCCAAAGGTAGCAGAATGGAGAATGTGATGCCCAATGGCGACGTCATTCTGATAGGTTACTGGTTAGATCATCTGTGTGCTGACGGAATTAGTACTTGGTGTAATTGGATGGGCAAAGTTTGGAGTTTTGCCATTTCGTCAGTGTGGTCCTGTATGCTCAAGTGCTGACAGGGGCAGGCTGAGGATGCTCCTAACTTCTTCCTTTCTGGAAGAGGTGACCGTCCCTGTATTAGCACCTTTTCACTCGGAAGCTCAAGTAGTTTACTGTTAGACCAATCAATGCTCTTCTTTCAAGGGCTTCTCGTTCTCGTTACAGGAATGTTTTTCTATTTTACTTGGATAACAAAATATGGAGTGCCTTTACATAAATAATTTTGTTTAAATTTCTCAGAATCACACAAATCGAGCTGATATTCATCTTTCTCAACTTGTGCATCTGCTTCTCAGGTGTTTGTTGATAATGAGGACTTCGCGAAAGAACTAGAATGAGGAGAGCAGTGGAAATACTGAGTAGTTGGCAAAGAGCCGCTGCAATGCTCGTCCATTCTTTTTGTCACCCCAATCGGCGTTCCTCGCTAATTGTTCTCAGAGAGTGGAACTCATGAAGTTCATATTATATAAATAGCCCTCTTCCCAGTTGTCTCTGTAAATCAGGAAATAAGCTTAGGCCTCTCTCTGTCTCTCCCTTTCTCATTTCTGTAGGCATGCCAGATGTATCTTAGTCCCTGAATGTCAATTTTATGTTATTAATGTGCATTCCTTTATGTTACTAATGTGCATTCCTTTATACTCCAGCAACTCTTTTTTTTTTTTTTTATATATATACACAAAAGCAACAATCGTTTTTGTGAATATTTTACAGAAGAGCGCTCGTATTCCTAAGTACTTGCAAGTCGCTAAAAAACACATATTGGAAAGAAAAAAAATCATGCATCAATTACAAGCTATGAGGCAATTCACTGAATTCGAAATAGCAAAAGCATGTTCATGTTGGAAATTTTTACATTCATTAATCAAATTAGATGGGAATATTTTAGGTTAACTACATCGGTGACACAACAAATTCTCTGTTCATGTCCATTATCAACTTACACTTTGGAGAAGCGCAAGATGGAACGACCTGGTAAGTGGTTATAAAAGGATTTTTTTTTTTTTTTTGGGTCTAACTTAAGTTTATACTTATGCTTTGTTTGGTTGGAGGGAAAGGAATGGATGTTGTTTGGTTGGAGGGAAATGAATGGATGGGAAGGAAAGGAAAGGAAAGGGAATAAAAGAAAAAGGAAAGGAAAATAATGTAATAAGAGTTCATTAAAAAGCTTGTTTGGATAGAAATGAAATGAGAAACTAAATAGTATATGGATTTACGATCTGTTTAGTAGAAAGAAAAATGAATGATTGAGCAATGCCTCTTTTGTTTGGTTGACTAATTAGAAAGGAAGGAAAATAAGAAAAATGAGCAAAGCGTGTTTGGTTGCAAAGGAAGGAAAAAGAAAGGAAATGAAAGAAAGAGACTGTATAGTATAAATCTTTTTCCTTCCAAATCAAAGGGATTGATAATGAAAGGAAAGAAAGGTAAGTGTTTTATTTCCATACTAGCATTCATTTCCTTTTCCTCATTTTTAAATACATGTGCTATTTAGTCTTTCATTTCATTTTCGTTCTTTTCTATTCAAACAATTTTTTTTAATGAACTATTTCATTTCCTTTTCATTTAATTCATTTTTCTTTCTTTTCTCTTTCATTCCCTTTCCTTTCCTTTCATTTCCATCCATTCATTTCCCTCCAACCAAATAAAGCGTTAAAAATGATGGAAAGAAAAAAAGGGGTAGTGTGTGAATAAAAAACTCTTTCACTTACTTTTTTTTTTTTTTTTAATCCGTCTGATTTAAAGGGAAATGATTTACATTATACAATCTCTCATTTTTTCTTTTTTTTTTTCTTCCCTTGCAGCCAAACATGTTTTGCCCCTTTCACTCCCTTTCATTTCTTTTTAATTAACCAATCAAACACTTTTATTTCTTTTTAATTAACCAATCAAACAAAAGAAGGATTGCTCCATTTCTTTTCTACCAAATAGGTAGTTAGTGTGAACGATATTGCATACTCGAACGCAACCAACATGACATCTTCCAATTAGAGAATCGCCGATTTAAGTAATGTAAGTCGGTTAAACCCTGTCTCGTCTTGTTTTGAAATAAATCAAAACAATAATAAATTATCAACTTAAAAATAATTTAAAATGGCTGGTGTATATTGTTCACTTCATTCTGAGGCGTACGACGACAAGGAGGTCCCGGAGACGAGACAAATGACAAAACGTGCTTATGTTAACGGCTGCCATTGAGAAATGCATTTTTTTTAATGTTCGTGCGGTTGTGGGTAATTCTTAGAATGATGGGATGACTTTCTGCAAATTACTTTGCTATTAAGCGGCAGACAGCCGTTCGCTCCCGCTGCCGCCGTCACCTCCTCCTCTTCTCTCTTTTCTCTCTCTCTTTCTCTCTCACACAGACACTCTTCAGGAGCGATGCCAGACGAGGAAAAGCAGGAGACTAAGAAAAGAAAACAGGGTCCCGGGTTCATCTATGGGAATTACAATCGGTATTACGGCTACCGAGTGAGCACCCACCGCTTCTTTCTTTTGTTTCCTTCACTTCAGAGTCCCCGTTTTCTTAATGCTTCCCTTTTCCCCATGTTTATCATTTTTGCAAAAGAAAGAAATGAAACTGAGAGATGGGAAAGGCTTCTTTCCTTTTTCTGACGTTGCTAAGGGAACTTCTTCTTTTCGTTCAGTCGTTTTTCTTATTCTTCGGGCTCCTACTTCAAAATTTGCCAGCTTAGGTAAGTCATAGTTTTTTTTTTTTTACATAGCATCGGTATTTGGTGCTCCCTACCATGCCATTCAGGGACAAGAAAAAATCCCTTGGCTGCTTGAACGAGCAAAACTGAGAACATTGTCTGTTTCAAATCGAAAGTAGTTTTTCTTATATTCAAACTTATCACAATCAGTTAAAAGTGCAAGCCTTGAGCTTCCTTCAAAACCTATTACATAATCTTATGCATCAGCCGTTGACAACAGAAGATGCACAAATAGGGGGAAAGCAGAAACAGTTATTTTTACGAACATGGTGACTCATTTGGTTGATAATGGATGGCTTAGTTCCCAATTGAGATTTGTTGTTTTAAGTGCGTGGTTGTCTTTTACATATGAACTACCGACCCTTGTTTCATGAGCTATGGAATAGGTTATAGAATAATGCATTTGGGAAGTTTACAGATGTATGTATTTCATGGTTTTGGTGGTTGACTGAATGCGCACTTGCAATTTGTCCTCTGTATATTCTTCAGGTCAACAACAAATCAAAAGAAGATCCTAGACTGAGCGTGATGAAGAGGGAATGGTTTGAAAACAAGGACTGCCTTGACATTGGATGCAATGAAGGTGTGATTACTATTGATATAGGTAATGTGGTAAAACATTAGTCCCATTTCGCTGTGCATCTGAGAGATTTAACTTTCATGTATATATTGTTTCCTAGTTGCATCATGTTTTGTCTTTTTTCATTCAGTAGCTTATTTTTGACATGTGACTGTGTGTCCTCCGACTAGTGAGTGGACCAATTTTAAGGTCGTTTTCTAAGTAGACTGTTTGTTATAATATTTTCATCTGTTTATTTGAATTATATATATTTGCAATCAACGTAGAAAATAGCAAAGACTTACATGTTTTTCATCGTTTATTTAACCCACTGTTAGAATCATAACCTGCAGTAGCAGGACTACTGTCATAAATTTATTTGCCTTTTTTTATACTTTAAACAAACCTATCAGTAATTTGGATTATGCTTTTTATCCTTTCAAAGCATAACTGACACAATGGAGGAAAAAGTTGTACCAAACAAATTAATGCTGTTAACAAATTCAGGCAAGGAAGTATTTGTGCTAGATTTACATTATGGTTTTGAATAACTAAAAGATGATCGAAATTCAAGGTTATGCTGAAAATACTGGCGGGAAGGTCATATATATTTGGTAAGCTTGTTTATATAGGTGAGCATCTTAAGGACTAAAAATAAAATTTCAAGACTTCCTTTGCTAAACCAATAAATATTTTGTGAAGAGAGAGAGAGAGAGAGAGAGAGAGATTTGGTTACTAGTGAATTCTCTAGATGAAAATGATAGCAGCTGTGAGTTTTATTTGTTAATTGGATACCAGAGATACATTCCTATACAGCGTGTTTGGTATGAGCAGCTTAGTTGGTTATACAAACATGCAACATCTGCTTATATATCATTTACAAATCTTGATGAAACTGAATTTTGGAAATGTTGAAGCATCTGCTTGTACAAGCATGATACATGATTGACCAATCCGAAACATGTCTTTTATTGGAAAAGTAGGCTTCATTAGCAGAAGAATTAGGACATGTGTTTTGGGTGGGGGGGGGGGGGGTGTTACAGTAAGGTAGGCAGTATTTGTGTTTTTCTCCCTTTCTATGGTCAAGTTTCCTGCAAATTTGTGGAATCTGTACCACATTGTGTTCTTGAAGTATCACACTTTATTTTAGTTCATTCAGCGAAGTGCTTGATTTTCAACATATGCCATGACTAAACTTTGTCTCTTTTTGATGGCATAGCTAAATCTAACTTAGTTATTTTACGGCTATTAGCTTGTAATAATGTTCTGTCATTGACTTATGTGCAGCACAGAAGTTCTCTTGCCGAAGAATCCTTGGAGTAGATATTGATAATAGTAAGATCCTCCAACACTAGTTCTCTTTCCCTAGTTAGTAACTGTTTCACAAACCAGGCTTCACTTGGTTCCTGACATAGTTTTACCCAGAAGTTATCTTGCATGGGTAAATCTCAAAATGTTTGTAGAAGATATTATAGTTGACAAATCTTCAGGAATATTGGTAATGTAAAATTTTTAAGATACATAAAATACAACGAGACCATTAAAAAATTGAAAATTTACAAACTGAAAAAAATATTGATATTGGTAACATTTCTTTATCTGTGGAACAATCGAGTTTCAAAAGGTCATGATTTGTGGGGATTACATGCCA
>JAANDH010001055.1:57630-64523 GCA_011799765.1 Nymphaea thermarum
CGACATTCTTCTTGACAAGGTATATTGTGCGCCCATGTCCTGTATATGTTTATTTCTTGAACATGGTATCTGAATTTGACCGAAAATCCATGCTTTCACTTTATATGTTCATTTCTTGAAAATGATATCAGAATTTGCTCCCAATTCATGCTTTGTTTGAAGTTCCACATCAAGTATGGATCACACCTTTTTAATTTGTGCAGATAGGTTTCAGGACAATGGAGACTATTAGCAACAACTTACCAGGTACAGTTGCTGGATTCAACCGACCAATTTATATTTATACCAAGTGATTAACATGTAAAAGAGTGCTAAAAGCTTCAACCCTCCCTTTATGTAAATGAAAAAATTTTGTTTATTTTTCTCTCCAGACGACAGTGGGCGTTCATTTTGTTCCACCATTTTTTTTTTGTGAATCTTACTGCTAAAAGTGGAAATTTGATATCTGTTATTCATCAATCGCGAGTGAATATAATTTCTTTTTTGCACAAGAATGATGAGCTTTTGAAGGAGTTAAAAACACTCTCTATTGAAGGGCGGCAGAAACACACTTGCGCTTGAGTTTCATTTATGATTTAGCGGCCTGAATTAGCACAAAATAGGCCTTTGAAGTTGGGTGTCTTCTTCATAAAGAATTTTAAACATTATCTGTTTGAACTTAAGTATTGCAACTCAACGTCGGCCGTAGGAGTGTAAACAAAATAAGCATTAATTGTTTATTAAATATTTTAATATATTCATCCACTAATATTTAAATAAAAATGAAAAAAGCCCGTTTGTATCGGGTGATAGTGAGTCGGATCTTGGGAGACTCAAACAATTCTCTTTGAAGACATCCGATAAAATGATAAAATTGGCTGTGAAACGTAAATTGAAAATTAAGCAGAAGCACAAACTTTTGAAGGGTAAATTTTTGACCATGTAACCATCTAAAATTGCAGATAAAGGACGCTACTAATGGGGGCAAATAGATGAAACGTTTCAACTTAATCTGGCCTTTATAACACAATCAAAATTTGGGTGTTAATTGAAATTTTATAAAAATATCTTCAACTTTGAAGCGATACAAAAAAACATGCTTAAGCTTCCATTTAATTACAATGACGTGGTTAAATAAACTCGTAATTAATAAACCATAGATAGGTTTTTTCATCCTCTCGCTATAACTAAGCTTGTTGGCTATCTTCTTGAATCGCATTCCAAATTAGTTTAAAACCAACCAGTGCTACATTTTCATTCATAGAGGGTTTAATCGTTGGCTTGTGGCTCCGGCATTGACTTTGACTATAGGGAACCCGGTCGGCGAAGTGACGGGAAAGGAGCAGAAAGAGCTGACCCAGTGGGCTCCTAAATCCTCGCCGACGATACGGTAGGACTGGTCCGCACGCGACGTGGATTGACCTGCCCCGGGACGCGCGTCCCATGTCCATTGGGCAACACCGCCCTCCGCGTGCTCGCCCCTCGCTCGCTCGCAGTCGCTGCTGCGCCGGCGTGCGATGCGACGGCCTCGCCGAATCGTACCGTCGGGCACGCGCGCATTCAAGCCTCGATGCGGCCTCACCGCCACGGCAATGGTGATGGGGTAGCCCATTGACAAGCACCAAATTACGAAAGGCCCCACCCTTCGTCGGATCGGATACTGTGCCCCGTCACCGTCCAAGTTCGGTTACGGATCTTGAATGTATTCAAGAGAGCAAAGAATAAGATCTTCTTCTCTATCGGACAAGGGTCCAGGAGGACCCGAAAAGCATGAAGGGCAATTCGGTCATGTGTGGTGTCGCGGTTCAAGGGTCTCGCCGGTCCTTTTATTTGGCAGATCTGATGCTCTGATGGGATTGGTGGATCTCGGAGCAGGAGGAACTTCCTTCCTTCCACGAAAGGACGGAGATACCCTTCTATGACAGCCCGTACGTTTTCATCACGCGTACTCACGAACTGAGGGTATTATGGGGAAGCGGGCCTCCCCTCGTGGCCCTCGATCTTCGGGTCCCCCAACTTACGAACTCAGATTTCTTTATTTATTTTCCCAGGGCGTCCCTTGTTCCACCGTCTAACATGTTACATTCTGCTTCAAGAATCTTGCGTCTCAAATTGGATCGCTGCTATTATCCGGGCAGACTCAGATCCGCACGCGAATCGAGGTGGATCCGTTGGCACGTTTTGGTTGTGAGCTCATACATCCAGATAAGATTGTGTCACGAAAAGTAGGATTCAGATCGGATTTCGAAGTGCGGAATAAATTTGATCCACTTTTAGTTTTGGATCCTGAGGGTGCACGTAAAACGATGGACACTACGCGTCGTTAAGATTAGAAACTCGCCAGCTTCCGACCGGAGCTCCGTCTTTTTTCTTTTTTCTGGTCGGAGGCGGAGCGACAGAGGGGAGCAAAGGGCTGCGAAGGACGAAGAGGAGGCTGGGTCTGCTTCGACGTACGATCTGCTAGAATCGCGGGGATGGGGAGAGGGAGGGGGGAGGGTACGGGCAGCAGGTGCTCGCGTGGTGGCGCAGAGTGCGGGTAGATGGCGGATCTTGGGACGTACGATTACGCTTCTCTTATTGGGTCGCCCTCTGTTCCTCAGCTAGTTCGATCGATCGCCGTTTTGCTTTCTCTTTCTCTTTCTCTCTCAGCTGCTCGTCAGGCCTGAGGCTGCAGGAGGCAGCCATATTTATAACAGCTGAGTGGTGGGAGTGCTCTCTCTCCCTCTCTGTCCATTGGTCGTTTCGTCTCGCGGAGGAAGACGCCTTCTTCGTAGACTCCCTTCTTCGACGTCCCTCCTCCAATCTCTCTGGTACTTCATATACTTTTGGTTAGTTTCCATAGCCTTGATTATTAGTCTATTGATTTCATTCGTCAGCGTCCTCGTCCTCATCATCTCTCTCACTCGGATTTTGGGAGCCAACTTGCCTTTCGAAAGAAAAAAGATTTAAATGAAAATGAAGAAGGGAGACGCGCCGGGTTGCCGCTTTGCTGAAACTTCCTGTTTCAGAATTTCTTTGCTGTAGTTTGTTGCTTTCTAGTAGCTCTCTCTCTTATCTCTCTCTGTCTGTTCTTGTGATGCCGCTGATCTTTTTGCTTTTGTTTAGTGTAAGCAATCTTTTAACTTCCTACTTTGCATTTTCTTCTTCTTCTTCTTCGAGTCATGCATTCTCTGATCAGTTTTTTTTTTTTTCTTTCTCGCAAACGTTTACTTTTGAATTTCTTGTGCCTTCATTTGTTACTGTTACGAATTTCTGCAGCCCATCGCCGATTCTCCTCTTATCGTCTTCTTAGTCTCTCACCGTTTACTTCATAGACGCCAACATTTTCTTTCCGCCTCTCGAAATTGGCAAACGGAGTTACAAATGTCGAACAGTCCCATGTAGTCGTGCATATTCGATTTTCATTCCTTGTGACGATTTCAGACTTGAGGATAACGGAACAGTAAGGATCATAACTTACTACTGTTGTTCATTAAAACGTTACTATTGAAATATTACCATCATTACTTTTGATGTGCGGGCTACGGGATGTTGACCAAACGATGCCTCTGGGATTCGAACCGGCTGGTCCTTTTCGCTCGCATGGCTGCCGTTGAGTTGTTGTCTGCTGAATATCTAATCATTCTTCTTTTCCCATCCCTCATCCCTCGCGTGGGATCCTAGTAACAGACAAGCTTTCTGCAACTTCATTTCCCTTATCCCCAAAAAAATTGTTTCTTTTTCTCCATTGCTTTCTTTTCCAGGTACAAATATCGAGTTGCTCTATTTGACTCTTTTTTTTTAGTACTTCGTTTCTGTTCTTTTCGAGTAGTTTTTTCTTCGTTTGTTGTTTTCAAGTGTCTTCCCTGTACGAGCAATCTTGGCCATGGATTTTACCTCTGCGGAATTCCTGAGCAGAAAACCAGTCATCAGTCGGATTTGTAAATTTGGTATTCCGTAGAAGGTAGCACGCCGCCCTCTCAGGCTGCCACCTTTCTCCTGCAAGCTTGTTCTGCAAGGAGCCCCGGTTGGTGTGCCTTCGTAAGGTCTGTGGCTGCGCGTGCTGGTGTTTCAACGGGTCTCATACGGCCTACTCTGGGCCGAACATGCTCATTATGATTCGGGGATTGGGTGCAAGTAAAAAGGTTCACGTGGGTAGTGGCCGCTCGGATGTTCTGGTCTGATCCAGCCCAAGTTCCAGTTCACGTTTGCAAATCCTTGGGTATTTTTTTTTTCCTTGTATTTTTTGTATGTGGAGATCTATGGATCTGATAAATCTTATAAGTACTAAATGAGTAGTGCTCTCTGTCTCATCTGCGTCTCACAGACAGATGTGAAATGATACTGTATGTGTTTGCTTGAAGTTCCAATAACCTTTAAGGCCACTTTTCTTTCTCAAATTTTAAAATCCTATACGAAAGTATTGAAACAGAAATGACAGTTTTACTTGACGTTGAAGTTGGATATTAACTAACAGTGACCACGCGCAGGTGATTTTGAACTTTCGTCTGGTCGTTCTGCAGGCTGAAAGCTTCTTTCTCTTTACTCATTGGGTGTGTTTATGCTTTTGTCAGGGCTTGATGGATTCAACCGGCGTTCAGATCAAACATAGCTCTGTGCTTACAGAGAACTGCCCATTTGGATCATCTAGTTCAGAGGAATCCGGCACGGCAAAACGACCACACTCCATCTGTGTCGACCGGGGCAATTGTTCTGACGAAATCACGGCTTTGGATGTTGCTACATCAAAGAAAGCTAGAATTGGTGCAACATACTTGTCCCAACCCAAACGGACCGTCGAAAAACCGGCGGTTATGAACGTGCCCGCGGAGGGGGAAAATGGAGACATTGGTATCTCCGTTGTCAAGGAGCCCGATATTTCCAGTTTGGACTACCCGAGTTGCGGCTCAGAAGACGATAATGGCAGTACAGATGATAGCTGCATAGATGATATATTCTTTAAAGAGAGTGTGAGGAAAAAACTGCAGTTTTTGAGCTATATGGTTGGGATGGATTGCAGCAACCCAGTTGAGGTATTATCTGAAGTTGTGAGAGTCTTGAAGGAATTGAATGGCGGTTGGTGGTGCAACTCTCATGCAGCGCTGAAGTGAATTAGTACTTTTTTTTTCTTTTTTATTTTTCTTTCTCAGTTTTAGCTTCAGTTGCATGTAAATCATGCGCTTCTGTTTCATCGGCTAACATTGAATGTTGAAAACCATCGATGTACAGTTCTTTTTGAACGACGATGCATATACATACAGCCGTTCTTTTGGAAAATCAAGTGCCACGATCAAATGTGTAAGGCGATCTAGCAGCATGTCTAATGTCATTGACCTTGATTTCGATCCCAAAATCTATAAGAGGTTCGAAAGTAGAGAACCCGGAAATGATTAGTGAAAGAACAAATCAAGTTTTCATTAATCATCAACCAAAGATGGTGAAAATCCCATAAATATGAAAATTATGGACACAAAAAACCTATTTAATGGTGATCGTTGGATGGTACCAAAGTCCAAAATATTCATGAGGAGTCCAAGTCCAAATAAACAATAAATAAACTTAATGTGAATCAGCTGAATGCAAAGTCAATTCTCCTGCCATCCTTGATTCTTGAAAGTGCTTTGCTTTTGGGCCAATCTGCATCCACATCCGATCAGTTTGAAAGCCTACTGGTGCCAACGTAGTGGCGGACGTGACAAGGGTGTGCAGATAACTATCTTAGGCCGCAATTAACGGAATTCAAGATTGGAACGACATGGATCGATTATTATATGGAGATTTCCCAAAGTTCATGCCAACCTCGAGACTCACCCACGATTCAATTAGGATCTATAATTTCCAATGCAAGAGCATATAAGAATGAATTTTTAACGACCAGATGTATGGTTTGATGTAGAATCAGTTGGACATGGACAAGAATCGGCACTAGTACCCTAATGTTGGCTCCAGATCTTTGATCTTCTAAGTGTTTACAAATTCTTTCCTATAATAGGCTTTTCTTTTGGAGGGGCTGATAACAAATTGTAAGACGGCGAAATGGCTTGAGAAGTGCAAGGCAAAGCGTTGTTCGCCCAGAATGTGGCATCAAACAGCAAACAGAGGAAAGAGGAGCTCCGCTCAATGCAAAAGGAAACCGCGTGTTGCTGATCGTGAGAATTACTCACATACTTAAACCCCGTTTGAATTTCGTAACCAAGCTGTTTTGACCCGACTTAATGGTTTTGATGTATTATGCATGACCTAATCAGCCCTTTATTTATTTTTGTTTCTTTTTTATTGAAAGAATGTCTTTCCAGAAAATTTTGATGCCCTTTAGGATTTGGTTTTAGGATCGCCCAAAACTTTGAGACACGCTCCATCCTGCCAATTCACAAATTGATATCCATTAAGCCAATCCTCTATATATGTATATTAACATGTAAAACAGAGAGGGAGAGAGAGAAGTATATGCCAAACTTAATAAGGAACACAACCCCACCCGATGCCTGCAAGAAAGCATGATCCAAAGTAAGCCTTCCCTAGATTATTTGTAATTTAGCTAGCGACTGCCTGAAGCAACGAATCTAGACTGCAAACTTTTAAGGTCTCCTGCAACAATAACAGACAATGGCGTGCCCAAGGGCGATGTTAGAGTGCCATCATGCTCACTCCATGAAAGATTATGTCAAGTTAGCTGTGGTACTCGTTTGCATCATCGTGGGCGTGAGGGCTCTCCTATACGTCATCTACGGCTTCTGGCAATACAGAGACGAGGCAACGGAAGAGCGACGAGTGGACATACAGGAGCAAGAAACCATTGGACGACTACGGCAACAAGAGCAGCGGCAACAACACAGGAGGCATCAGCTCCAACAAATGCCTTTTGAAATGAGAAGTAACATCTCCCAGGCACATGCAGAGACAAAACTTGTGATTGTTGCAGGCCATGATCACGT
>JAANDH010001055.1:64623-91221 GCA_011799765.1 Nymphaea thermarum
GGGGGGGGGGGGGGGGGAGAGAGAGAGACTTCTATGCATGAACTACGAAATGTAACTCGAAAATTTATCCGCCTTTGTATTGATACAGATTGTCATCGGTGAGAAAGAAACGAACGAACGGAAAAATTGTCATCGGTGAGAAAGAAACGAACGAACGGAAAAATAGACAGGTATTCATATAATCGAAGAAGAGAAAATGAAGATAGAAATACAGCTTAGTTGACAGAGCATGAGATGCTAAACAACCCCGCGCAAAAGCTTTTCTGAAGAACCAGATTTTTAGGCAAAATATTACAATTTTCCGGCTGCCCTTTCAGCACAACCTAGGGGAAGCTCGTCCTGTACCTTTCATCCGCCCGCAGGCATACTTTCTCAGCTTGGATGACAACAGGAACGAGTAGAGATAGGAGAAGCCTGCCAGCGTTCGCATTTATATCTTGGTTGTTCTTTCAACTTGGTTGAATCACACGTCGAAAAAATCGAATCCAGTCTTAATATAGTTACGAACAATACCGAGCCCAACTGACCGTCAGAATATTCAGACTTGTATTGGATTTAGCATGCACTTGAAAGAGTATTATCTGATACCAATTGCTTGTCCAAGCGCCGACAATCCAGTCCAAGTTCTGCTGGTTATTAGATTTGAAAAGGCAAAACTAGAAGTTTCTAGCACCTTCTCTACAACCAAGTCAAAGATAAGGTAAAATTTACTGCAATGTACATAACTATTTTTTATGTTGCATGAAGGCAACCAACGAGGCTACCGTAAATTTTCCACAAATTCTTGGACTAACAAAAGAAATTCATAATTACCATGCCTCTATGCCTCCAGATTAGGACTCACATGGTAATTCATAATTGAAGAACCTCCCTTCAAACATCAACATTAACCATGATACTTACAATGAACAGGCTGAAATATAAAAAACGGATATGAAATGGCTGGCAGGCTCAACAAACCTAAACGACCATCTACGTAGTAACCATCACAAGGGGACCATAAATGAAGCAAGGATTGTGCAGTGAGGCTCAAACAGAAACTACCACCGATGAACTATTGAATATAATTTCTGTGGCTTGTCGCAGGCTAATCATTTCTGTGAATATCGAAACGGATAAGACAACCGGCCACGAATATGGGAATCAGAAAGTACGAGAACTTCGCAGTCATAAAAGCATCATGGCTCCCCGGACAATATCCTAAACGCCTAGATGGATGCACTACCCGATCCAAACATTTTTTCCAAATTTGAATCCAACACCTTTTCCGTCTTCTAGAGTTCCGACCAACCTGAAGCCTTTTCAACACCCTTACTTTGATCCTTTCTCTTCTTTATTTTGTCCCATTTGTTGAAAAGAACCGCTGGGCCCGTACCTCTAAGTTCCAACTATATAGCTCACGAAAATCACTGTGAACGGTCCAAATAATCTCTTTGGACAACTTACACATTTCTACGTGAGAAGGAGACAAGTTACCTGCCACTCCTGCTACGGAAGATCACGAGATATCAATTAGTTTATCCCAATACAAGTTCTCATGTTTCTCCAGTGGTCATAATCTACTACCCCTACCATACCTATCTGCACCTGTGGAGATTGTAGCAACTTTACTAGGAAAATAAAAAGATTGCCATGCCCAAGGGGATCCTGACGAGTAGGACACCATTTCCCAATATCCCAGAAATGTTGGGATAAGTTATTGGTGATGGCTGAAGATCGACTAGAAATATTTTCAGAATTACTTGATCGACTTTCACGTGGAACTATTTGCTAAACGATCGACGAATCAGATCACTCACTGAAACTTTACACATTTCTCAGAAAAAATTATAAGCAAGCAAGTCAAAAAGATGAGAAAGAAGATGGAGCAAAGAGTCCAGATATCTTACCTCAAAAAGCTTCAAGAAATCTTACTAGAAGTCGATCAGCCTACTCTTCACTGTAGTCTGGAAAGTAGCTCCACAGATGCTTCCTGGATTCCAGTCAGTCCAAACACATTGATGGGTTGGCGTGGATCCAACTTTTGACAGAAATTCTACTTCAAGTGTCGCAATCAGGTGCAAGCATTCAGGACGAGCATTTAACTTCCATAATTTCTGCTTCCCATGTCCAATTCATGCAGAAGAGCTTTAATAAGGGAAACATGACATCTTTTAATGATTAACCTCTTCACGACAAGAAACTTCTTCTCAAACGGTCATAAGATTTATCCTGTCTATAATCCAATGATAAGCCTCCAAAATGCAAATAACCGCACGCTTTCAAATCCATCAACGACCTTCATAATGCAGCCTAAAGTTTGAAAGATCACTTTCTCTTCTTCTAGAAATTGATCCATTGTTTTTCTTCACAACACTATCAAATGAAGAACAAGAGAGCGAACTAAGCTCTATGCAAAAGTACCCAATACTCTGATTTAAGAGTCCAAAATATGCCGGGTATCTCAAATGAGCCATATCTAAATTTTCCATATCCTATTCTTCTCATAAACAACTTTTGATCACTTTCAACCATGGCGATTTTCCATGAATGGGATATGATCATGAATCCATTTGACATACACAAATCAGGTCGTAGTTATTTTCTTCTATTTGACCAATGTTTCCTTTGACGAATGCAGCATCAGAACCTGGCAACAGAAACAGTTGAAAGACGAGATGCTTGAAAACAAACTACATCAGGTGCTTTCCAATAAATGTAAGAAAAGGACATCAGCTCCAAATTATCATCTCTTACAAAATGAGAGACACAATACCTGGTGGATGCCCAACATAGGGAAAAGTATCCCAGCACCTGATCAACAGCATTGGTTTGTTCCATTCAGGACCTGATGAACTCGGGGATGAAGATGTAGAGTAAAATAACCCTGATGAACAGCCACAAGACTAACTCAAAGTAGTAAACTCAAATAAAAGAAATATTGAGTTTCATACTATATATATTGACCAAGATTTTTATTTACAAGGAATACAATCAAACACACAACAAGAGCCATTTGACCTATCAACAGAAGAATCGAAAGAGCGAATCACTTATCATGTGTTACATGAACCAAAAAGCCGGCAAATGGTGTCAACTAACAGCAAAAGCATATCATGCAAGAGCAATGCAGCTTCAACAGGCTGACTCTAGTTTTTTCCTTTGTTGGTAGTCACCTTAAAAAATACAGTATGTACGCTGTTCTCCACATGATGAGCCTAGGTCTCATGCACTTTCACAGCCTTAAATACCGGACTGGTGAAAGGGATTACCTCCTTCAACTGTTATTCCTGAGAAGATAGATAACCCAAGTAACTACACCCAGTGACAGAACTTGCATCTTAAATTTCAGCTAAAGAGAAGAAGTGACAAGTCCAAATAAGTCAAAGAAAAAATACCATTCTTTTTGGAGGATTGTAAGGTAATGAGGACAACCAGGCATTTGATGGACCAACATTGCCACCATAGGCACCCTCACTCGGCCCCATCAGTTTTCCAGTAATAACATTTCTCCTGAAAGTACTTGGCGGGACAAATGATGTTGATGGCATCTGCATCCTATCAACTAGAGCTCCAACTCTCTGCACATAATTAAAATTCATCAGCAAAACAAACTATGAAGATAACTTCATTGCATATGATAAAAATTGACAAGGTTAAAGAAGAAAAAGCTAGAAAGAACTATGTTCTACTTATCAAATGTCATATAAATCACTGTGCACCCACTTGTAGTCAACACTTAGCAAAAATTCACAAGACCAATATTACTACCCACCTATAAACATACCAAGTAACCAACATGATTCCCACCTCCCTGTGACTGCAGCAACAGAAAATAACTAGAGAAATGCTACATGTCCGGTGATAAAGTTTGCACAAGGATGTGCATAGTGGGGACACGATTTAAAGCTACGTGAGTTTATGCCTTTATGGTAAGCAAGACAACCACACTGCAGAACGGACTCCAGGAGAAGCTAATGCATAGGGCATTTCAGCAGTTTAGTGCTTACTGCTGCACTTCAAGGGAACTCCAGACTAACTAATACCTTGGGAAATCTCATTCAACCCTAACTCCAAGTAGATGTCCATAATACTTTTTTGGATCCTAAACTCATAAAAGGAACCAAAGTTACCAAACCAAATAATCAAGACCCAATTACATTGTTTCAACTTAGACAAACTTTACATTATGGATTTATTCCACACAGCCGACAATTGACCATAATCCCAATGCAAGTTTAGCTGTATTCTTGCAACCCACGTGGCATAATCTCCAAATTTAATATTAATGCGACATAAACTTAAATATAACATGAACTTACAGCTTCCTCGTGGTGGCTACGAACATCAGCCCATCTCTTGTCAGCTGCTGGATTATACTGCATCTGTACATCAGTCTGAGCAATATTACCATCTGCAACACCTTTTGAAACCTGAGCTAAATGAGAAATATCATTGCCACCTGGAAAAAGGAAAAAAAAAATCATGCTGCAATGTAATGAATTAGACTAAAAACACATTTCATACTTCCTGAGAAATGAAACATTATTGAATATGGAAACTAATCTATGTAAAGCTTCTATTTGAATAAACTGACCACAACTTAACACTAACCACGATGTCTGCCAGGATCTAGTGGCATAGCACGACCATTAGTCCCACCAGAGACCGGCTGCAAGCCAGAAAAAGGTATTTGATCATCAAATACATCAAGAAAAAGGACAATCACATTGAGCGAACTTAATAGAAGTTTGCACATGAAAAAGACAAGTATGAGTATGAAAACTAACAGAAGAACGGTGATGAGTCTTTGTCCTTTGTGCTTGTTGATATTTTAGGATGGTCCAATCAAATACATAATCAAACTCATAACCTGTATGGCATCAAACAACAAGTCTAATATGAGAGGCAAGGATAACTTGATTCATGCACCTCATACTAAGAGAAATACTAAAGATTAGAGATGTACAAGAAAAAATATACTAGTACAAGTCCCAGAAAATTGACGCTGTAGAACTCACAAGTAATCAATCCTAAAGCAAGGTAACTTGTTTAACATAGGAATCTCACAGTGCAGGATCTAAAGCACCTACAGCTTTTTCCTGCTGCCAGAGAATAAAGTGGAAAACCACAAAAAGGTCATATTTAAAGACAAATTTAATGTGGTAAAAGACAAAAAATTAGAGGAATAGACATCAAAGGTACATTCATAATAGAAAACCATAAAATACCAGCTAAGAATCAAATACTTGACATCCAAAACCCTCAACTAATAATGATTTTATATCACAGTCGGCAACTTAAATAAGGTCTTAATTCAAAAATGCTGTAAAAGTGTTGGAGAAAGCTCGAAAAAAGAAGCATCAGTGGATAAGCGTTTACATTCATCATGTGACCAAATGGTCAGATGTGCATGGACATTATATGAAAGAACATGAAAAAAATGAAAAATAGGAGAAAGATAAAACTAAGTAGATTTATCTATATTGGTTATAAACTCCAGCAAAAAATAGTTATGATGTCAACCACATGTATATGCCAGTGTATGTTGGAATATGGATCTGTGTATGGATGTAGTACATATTCATGTCTATTCCTATCTACTGGAAGGAAAGAATGGCAGTGCGATTATTATACCCAAACAATTACCAAAGGATACAAACCGAATGATATACTCCAACCGATGATCATTGTACATGCACGAATTCATGACTAATATAAATGGGACTTGAACATAGAAGACCAAAGTCAATCGCCACACACTGCCAAAAGAAATAACCTCGGCAACAAATATTGACAAATGTAGGTAATGAAGATATCATAACAAAAGCATGTCCAAAATAAGCTGGAAGGTGACATCACCTCATTAACTCATTTTAATAGGCAGAGAGTGACTCAAAATGAACAGAGTAAAAATCAGATGCTTAATCAAACACAATCCCTTAACCTCCTCAGGCTCCTCTATATATAATTTTTAACAAATGACATTCCATGCAAGTTAAGCAATGTAGCACAAATACAGTAACCCAACAATATTATTGCATAACCGACCTTCACGTGTAAACAAGTCCCGGAAAAGACGCTTCAAGAACCCATAATCTGGTCGTTGATCAAATGTTAAAGAATGACAGTAGTGTAAGTATGAAGCAAATTCCACTGGGTAAGACTTACACAAAACCTGTCCAGAATGGTATAAGCAGTTCAGAGAAGAATAGAGAACAAAACATAGAGCTGGTATTCATGAACATAATTTAGCATGTCGAGCATACTTCAATAGGTGTTGAAACCTTCTTCTCACATATTTTGTCATACTTTTGCTTTTTCGTAGCAGCCCTCAGTCCCTGCCAAGGAAGGCTACACAAAACAATGCCCATGTTAATAACCTATAAATACAGGAACTGTTGTGAGCTCTCATCAGGAACTATCATGTTTCTCAGGCAATAAATAATTAAATACTCGTAAGAGACTGATTTTCATCGTAACATTCATTATCAGAGTAAGGCACTGAATGCTTCTATGCCACATGCATAATGTTACCAGCCTCAACATTGTGTCTACCAATTTTACCACCATCTTCAATATTAATTCATATTAATCATCTTCCATGTAATCAATGTGCATTCCATGCTTCATATTCAAAGCATCTACTATTAACTATTCATCTAGTGATCTTTATCTGCATAAGTTGGCAGTTTACAATTCACAAATGTAGAGCAGTCTACAGTTTTGGAAGTTATTCCATGTGAGCATTCTACAAATTACATACTTTTATTTTAGAAATTTCCACAATACACCTCCACCTCAACACATATCTACACTTCTTATCTACATGCATGTTCATACTTCATTGTTCTCTAATTCATAAATTGTCAGTATATGATTTCATCTCCAGTATATTCTGCTAAATATACCATGCTTTCCAATGAACCTGTATAAACTATACATGCAGGTGGGGAAATTTCCACAACTGTGGCCCATAGTCCCTTATCCATGTCATCCTTTTCACTTAGCAAATAAATGTTCAGTTATCACAGCAGTGCCATCATACTAATAGAAAGATGCAACTCTGCTGGAACGTATTAGCCCATAGCCTTGGCCTTTAAAACTCTTTACCACCTCAGCAACACATAGATAAAAAGATACCTTCAAATACTTGTTCGCAGAGAGGTGCATATGGATATTACATCAACAACTTGTGCACACAATGTCATAATCAGATAATGTCTAATTCAAGAGTCATTACCACAAAATAATATACAAATATTAAATTCCAATAAGGAAATCCATGGACCAAATCAAAGACTCAAAAATCCCAAACTTGGATTTAAGGACTTGATGCATCACAAATATAGCTCTTGGGTTTCTATAGGTTTTTTTAATGTACTAGTCATGAAGTTTATTTTGCTCACGTAAACCTTAGGAATTCAAACATTTTTAGAAATGCACATCTAATAGAAAAACAATGAACTTACAAGTCCTTTACATTTTTTTTACAAAACCATTAATAAAATTTTGAACCACTAAAGTATTAAAAGGAACAAACATAGCATACAAGCAGAACATACATTGCAATAAATTCCCTTCTTCAGTTTTTCTTTTTTGTGACGTTATCCAAAATTTTAAAGCCAACATTTTTCTACCATGGTCCAAACATAGCATACAAGCAGAACAACACTTAAGGATCAAACCTTCATATGAACTTGAAGAACCTACTTAAAAGAAAGAGACTCCAGCCTTGTGGAAAAAATTACCTTCCCCTTAAGAAATATAGAAGAACGTAACCCAGAGACTCCAAATCATCCCGCCGACTTTGCTCTGGATAAAAGAGAACATAATGACAACGTTGCTGTTTTTTGTGACGAAAGCAAGCAGCAGTAAAGAACTAAAAGCTCACCAATTCCTATGTGAGTATTGCAACTTGCATATCTTGCAGTACCAGTAAGATTTTTGTTCTCTCTGCACAATGACAAAGTAGAACAAGAAGAGCAAACTGTTAGCAATGAAGTGATTAGAAGGGTGTTATAGAAACTTTATATGATGTAAAGTCGCAAGAGAAAAAAAAAATCCTTTAAACCAGGACAAAAGAACATGGTTATCTCACAATTAGTAAGACATGGGTGAAAGTTGAAACCACTTCAAGGAATTCAAATTAAACAACAGTGAATTACATAATAGTCTGTCAGACATTGTTCTGAAGACACCAACAATATGTTTCAGACATAGATCCCTTTACCACCAAACAAATGGAACTGACAATGGTGTGATGTGAATAAAATAGAGAAGATCCACAGAAAGCAAATGCAGAGCGGTTGCACCAGTGCCAATGTGGTCCAACAGGGTATGGCTCCCATCTCATGGTCAGACAGATGAGTACTTCAATATCACATATGCTATCAAATGTTGCACATTTAATTAAAAAAGAGCTTAAGCTTCACAATAGTAGTTGTCGCACTCGAACAATAAATTGCCTTTCATTAAAGAAATTAAACCCCTAAAAATGTAATTTGCTCTTCTCCCTCTTTCATAAGGTCAATATTTTGAGGATGTTTTCTTAGCAATTATTCCCGTGGCACCGGGCAATTATAACACTGTAATTGATTCTTCACTTAAGACTGAGGAATCCAGAGTTTAAACTACTGACGACTATAGAAACTGCTGAGTATTTTCACCTATAAGGAATGTGGCGGTTGCTTGCAGAATCTCGATATCGCTTTGCAAGTCCAAAATCAATGATATAGACCTGGAAGGAAAAAACATACATAAAAATTCTGCAAAAGTAAAATAATGTGAAACAGAAACTGGTTCCTAAGTAACCATAAATAAGATCATGGAAGCGCTATTACCTGGTTTGCTTTCTTACCAAGGCCCATGAGGAAGTTATCAGGCTTAATGTCTCTATGCAGGAACCCTTTTGAGTGCATATATTCTATCCTAGTTATCTGAGATATGGCAAAGAAGGACTTTTTAGTAGAAGTATCCATAAGTGATGAACTACAATGCAACTTGGTAACTTGACAACTGAAGTAACTTCTCAACACCACTCATATAGCACAAAGACAGATGCATGTAGACAAAACATCCGATTTAAACAATTTCACAACTTGTCAGTTGTCTGAATGACAAAAGACAAATGAAAATAAAAATCCAAGACAGTGAGATACAGCGACATCCTACTGTTGTAAAAAGCGTATCGTAAGCCGTATCGGTCTGGCTTTAAGATACGTTGTATCGTAAAATAATGTAATGTATCGTAACCGTATCGTTTTTTTTTTAATAAATAAAAAAAAGAAAAAAAAATCAAAAAATTCATAAAAAATCAGTAAAAAACAAGAATAATGTGTTCTTCATAAAAAACACATAGATTTATAAGTCATAAGGTCCATAAGTCTATGAGATACCACATCAAAAAATAAGTTTTAGATGTTATGTATTACATCACAAGATGATAATGAAATTGTGAAAATGTTCAATGTCAATACATATAAAATGAAAGCACTCTCGACTCTCATTCATAATCTTCATCATATTCATTCTCATCTTCATCTCCATCTTCTTCTTCATTTTCATCTTCACGATTTAAAAAATCCTCTTTCCTCCCAACGAGAATCAGCCACCCATGCACAAATCCATGGTTTAATCGATGATTTTATTTTGAAAATCGATGATTTAACGATGGAAATCGATAATTTCCCTCCACGGCGGCACAATCTCTAGGTTAAAAATGAAGAAGGGCCAAGTTTTTATAAAAAAAAACTCGAAAAGGGGGGTTCCAGCCCCCATTTTTTGAAATCAGTCCGTATCGTACGATACGGGGCTTGTATCGTATCGTATTTTGTAAAAGATACGTATCGTATCGTACGTATCGGCCCTGTATCGTACGTATCGTACAACACTGATCCTAGTACTAAAGTTCATCAGCAGCCACAGAATGCACTTTCCCTAATCTGCTTCCCCATTTATATTGCATGCCAACAATGGACATTTGAATCCAAAGGCAATAAGTTAATGTTTGACCATATATGAATTCATGTGTTCTTCAAGTGCAAGAGAAAAAAAGGTCCCTGGGCCAAACTCCAGATCCTTACACTTAGAAATAGGACAGCACAAGGAAGCATTCCCAGTGAGCAGATAGCAAGCATGTCAAACTACTAGTGTCGTGCATGCAAACCAAAGAATGGCTCCTCTAAAGAAACCATAAAAATCATAGGGATAATTCCTATAGGGAAAAGGTGAAATAATTGGATAATGAGCCTCTAAACAGAAAATTTCAGCAAAATCCTTTAATAATGACCATATATTACCATTTGATCTGCCAACATCAAGACAGTCTTCAATGAAAATTTTCGTCCACAATATACGAAAAGATCCTCTAGACTTGGCCCCAGCAAATCAATTACGAGGACGTTATCCTCCCCGTCCACGCCACACCACCTGATGTTAGCAATGCCACCTGCGACACAAATACAACAAAACTGACCTGTAAAATTACAACTTAAAAAAAATAAATGAAAAATGCAAGTTCTATGCCATACGTACTTCCACCCTGGAGAATTTTATAAAGCTTGGCTTCGTAAAGCAGCTGCGGGTGCTTTGTCTTGCCATTTTCCTGTGCCAATCAAGGATACAGAAGGACCACAATCTAAGAAGCATCTCAAATGAGCAATGAGTGAAAACTTAACAAAAACATAGGAAATATGCTCCATAGTAGTAGGCAAAAATGGAAAGTGGAGAAGTGCCCACTCCCTACCATAGGCACACTGCTCGACGAATCATCTATTCGGATCAGCGGTTGACACATACAACCACAACTAACGGCCTATCAGTACTACGGGATAAAGAAACAAACATAGAGCGATTTCGGTGGTTGCAGATAAAAAAAACTTCGTTTTTCAAGTTCAAGGCACTACAGCCTTCTCAACATTGAACAAGGATTTTGCTCCAAATTTCAACAAAATGGGATGTGAAGTCCGATTCCCCCACTCAAAGAAAAAACCCAACTTTCGGAACCCGTCAAATCAGAGAATCCGAGATGATCCTCTTTGCAGATTTCAGCTAAAAGCTATCAAACTACACCAGTTCAGTCTAATACGATTATCCAATTCAACCATCCAACAGTATCATCGACAACAAGAAGCCATCAAGACCACATTTTACCCTCAATTGACGTTCAGACAACATAAAAAATGAAAAAACCATTCAATTAGTAATTCATAAAACCAGCCTACCTATTAAAGTTTTAAACTAAAACCAAAAACAGACACCAAAAAATACAGCCCCAGGAGGGGAAAGAGAGAGAGAAAAAAAAACAAAGACTTACGAGCTTCACAGCCACGACTTCATTTGTCTCGATATGCGCAGCTGAAACAAATTACCGATACAAAAACATCAGCGACAAAGGAACACTGGCAAACATCGATCCAAAAAAAAAAAAAACCTAAAGAACAGGATGAATAACCCTCACAGAGATAAATCTCCCCGAACGAACCGCTGCCGATCTTCCGACCTAGCTTGTATTTTTCTCCTACGATCCTTTCCATCGATCAGACCTAGAATATCATCCAACTAAAAGAGAATTTCAGGGTGGAAACTTCTCTCCCGTGTGTTTGTATGTCTGTGCGAGACAGAGGGGGGGAGCGGGGACGACAAGATTGACGAACGGAGGTCTTCTGAGAGGAAGAGGAAGAATTGGGAGGCGCTCGCAGGAACCTCGACGCAGAGACGACGGCTTTAGCCCTTCCTGCCTCTCGTCGTCCGAGCCTTATATGTGAAGATCGGAGCGCAGGGCCATTTTCGAGATTATGAGAAAAGAAGTCAGTGGAGAGGATAGGGTCCTCCCCATCTTTGTCCTGGCGGTAACAGTCCAACAGGTCGGCTTGCGGTCCCTTGAATCGCCTTCTTCTCAATACTTTTCATATAGGTGCCTACCCTTTCGATCAATTGCAAAACACCCACGACTGTTAGCCTCAATCTTTTAATATAAGTCATAAAATATGCTAATGATGCATATTATGACTGCACTCAAACTAGTTAAATGCATGCTTGTTGATCTTAATCTATAATTTCAACAACTGAAAAAAGAATTAACTGCGCTTTGAGAGTAGCTCTCACAAAAGCAAGATTTTGAAAGGAGTTTCTATGAAAAAGAGTTGTTCTTTTTCTATCGATCATCCAGTGTTGAATAAGACAAACTTTTCCCAATCGACCATTAAAATACAAGATGTGTTGTCTTAAGGTTGTTCTAGAAAAGTTTTCTTGCACTATGTAAAGCCTATACTTTTAGGTGGTGTTTGATGCATATCTATGGTGTAGGGTACATGTAAGAAAGCTAGATTTTTATTCGCAGGATTAATTGGTGGAGAACCGACTCTTACTGTCCAGCAGCTTTGCACCGGAAAAGGGAATGAAAGGCCAGAGAAAGAATGGTTGATCAACCTCAGATCGGCAAACTCTTGGCTTCTAAGGAGAGCCTGTTACTTGAATCCAAATTGAAGTACCAAAAGTAATTTTTTACAGTTGAAAGTAAAAATGAAGTAAAAAGTATGGTAATATGCTAAAATCGCCAATTTAAGAAATTCCATTGGGTCTTCAAGAAGCATAACAAATGAGGTGAGTAAGAATTTGCCGATTGATGAAGGATGAATCGTGAAAAAACTGGGTTCCCGGTGGGCCCACAACACAGCGAAGGGGTGCGGGCCCCAGAGCCAGAGGAAGGCGCTGATGGATTGGGATGAAACGTGTGAGAGGGGAGCGCGTCGTCATGGCGGTGCCCATGCGCGTGACGTTGCTTTGCATCTACCCTGGTGGGTGGCTGGCTCTATACGGGACGATCCAACCCGACCCCAAAATGCTCGATCTAAGGCCTAAGGGGGTTTTGATCTGAACTTCGTTTAGATGAATCAAAACATTATTTTACGAGTCATACTCCATCATACAAAAATTCGATTTTTCAAGAAATGATATATTTTGAGTAGGTTGCACGATCTGCGGTGGGTTACAGATAGAACATTGCTGAGTCGAGTTCGAGTTTAGTTAGTTTTAGCTCGGTTTGATTAATCAAACCTTGAACTTGACTTTGCTCGAGCTTGGGAATAGTTCTACCGAAGCGCTCGACTCTCCAGTTACGTTTGAGCTCGAGCTCGACTTGTTTAAGGCTCGACTAGCTTGTTTCAATAGAATTGATATTCATTGTTACGTGTTGAGCTCGATCTCAACAAACTCGTAAACTCGTTTGAATATATCGACTTGATTAAGGCTCGACAAATTCGATTAAGGCTCGAGCTCGACAAATTCGATTAAGGCTCGAGCTCGACTCGGCAGTCACGTGTTGAGCTTGAACTCAACTCGATTATTTGGACGAGTCGACTTACGAACTCGAGCTCGACTCGTTAAGCAAATGACTCACCTCGAATATCATTCACGAGCCAAGCTTTAACGATTTGAGCTCGACTCGTTGTTCACCCCTAGTTACGGCTATGCTTATCGATCACATTGAGTCGAGTCTCCTGCCTTTGGCACCAAAAGTTTCCTGCTTGAATACTATATCAATTGGCCCGAACCTGATCCAAGTAATACTATGTGTTGGATCTGAGATACAATCTTGCTTGGATATGCATATGAGAGTCATTGTTGCAAATAATTGAAGTTTGACACAAATAATTGAAGTTCGACAATATGCATTAAACTTCTCTCTTTCGACTTTCAGACACACAAACATACGTACATATAAGAAAAGTCAATATTGTTGGATGCCTGCAAATGGCTGTCCGATGACTAACATTTAAAAATTCGTCATTAAAAATGCCAATTGTTATTAAAAGGACCATAAATAATCCCTAGTACCAAAATAGTGACCTTCATTTAATTATAAATTTTTCAATTTTAATATCCCAGACTAACTGAATCGTCTTTATATATATATATATATATATATATATATATATATATATATATATATATATATATATATATATATATATATATATATGGGCACACGTACTCTATTGAATAAGATATCATATGAAACATCATTGGAAGCAAAATATGGTTGAATAAGCTATGAGACATTGCGTAAAGCAATTTCTTTTATGTGGTGGATGAGAACCACGCTTTTCAGCCCGCAACATTCGCTAAAATAGACAATAGGACAAACTTTTCAAAGTTAGCGGCCTTCATTATTGTTCAATGGGAACAAAATGGGTAATTAAGGGCGGTGCACATTGTTTGCCTACTCGCAACCTCTCAAGTTTTGGTGATATAATAAAATACACTCAAGTTTGAAAATTTTCTTGTCTAACCCCTTGTATTATGTAATGAGTAAGACTCAAACAAGTTTCAATTGTATTTTTTGGTTACGAAACTTAGAATTTATGTTCCATGTAAAATGGAGAGAGACCGACTTAGCCAGCTGTTTTCTTCTTCTTTGGTCTTCTCTCTCTAAAAGTTCCTTTGGCAGTTCATGGATTTTATGGCAAAAAAGATGGGTTGGGCGTCTGGCCATTTCCGGTGACCTGCGTGGCTGGCCGGAGCACATGCAGTGGTAGGTCAAAACCCCGCAAACTCTCTTTCTTTCTCTTCCTTTTTTCTTCTTTTTTTTTCTCCCCTCCTCTTTCTTCTTCTTTTCTTCTATTCCTCCTCGGCGTCCTCGCCCTCCGTCTCTCTGTTTCCTCCTTTTTTTTTTTTTTTTTTTTTCTCGTAGTTCCACCAGAGATGCAAACGCCATTTTCCAACGATCGGACGTCTCCGGACAAAGCCTGATGAAAGACCTAAGTAGATTTGCAACAAATAAAAAATAAAAAAACTGTTTGACATTAAAAAATTTAAAAATAAAAAATACCAAAAACCAAATAAAAACGTGTTTTCTTTTCATTTTAATGTTTTTTTTCCTTAAGTTTTAAACGGCTAGTTAATTTATCATATTTTTTTCGTGTTTTTTTTTTGAAAAAATTGCTTTTTTTGCCCAAACCTCTTTATTTGTTTCCTCCTCTTTTATAGCCGCGACAAGATAGCTGGTTTCCAACAACAAGCTGGGACGGCGATGCGGACTACCGAGTCGAGCTAGAGCTCGGACAGAGTCAAACTACTCGAGCTCAAGCCGACCTTGTCAAGTTTGACTTAAAGCTCGAATTGAGCAATATGTGAATCAGGCTGAGCTCGAACTGGTCGAGCTTGAGCTTGACTGGCTTGTGTTGGACCTGGCATTATAATTTGCTGGGGGTGTAGGCCAGGTCCGATTGAGTCCGGCCTCCTCTTAAATCCTAATTAGTCCAAACTGATCCCTATTGCCGGATTTCAGGTCATCCAACCTTGGGTGGAAGCCATGAGAAAGACTATGGAATCGAGGCGGAGTCAACCTTCAGGCCTGTTAGAACCAAGGCCTGGGCCTAAGGCTGGGCCATGGGCTATATATAGACAGGGCCTGGGGCCGGCTTAAGAGTGAAGTTACAAAAACCTAACCCCACTAGCAATGAAGTAAATTCATGTGACCAAATATATCTAAAAGTTCTTTATATGACACTAAACGATCCATATTATAATTTGTTATAAGATGGTCTCTTAATTATTTCATAGGGGATCTGCTTTCGAGCACAAACGGGGAAGAGGTGAGTTGGAGTTTTCACCAGAAAAAAAAAGGGTAACTACCAAACCCACAAAGACAAGATTTGGTGAAAATGTTGTCCACTCTAAAAAGATCACACCACAGAGATTAAGCTACAAAAATAGAAGCGTTTTCAAAAGTTCTAAATGCCTTTTAAAGGAGGGGAGAGAGAAAGAAAAAGAAGAAAATAAATGAGTTTTCTTAGATGAAAATTTCGATGGGTATGCCTAGATGATTCATATTAAAGTCTTGTATACGAGGGCTGTTGGAAGCTATCTGTTTTCACATGCACACGCATGAGTGCACATACACACATATACATACATTGTTGAGGGCATGACAGTCTAATTAAAGCTTCATTAACCGTATTTGGTGTAATTAATTAAAACTAACTTTCTAAAGGCTCTAGGCCATGTTACATAAAGGGCTGATTGCAACATGGCATTTTGTGTTTCCAGAAAACGTTAGAGACTGAAGATTAAGATCCAAAAACAAAACAAAACAGGTGTTTAAAATGGCCAGAAGACACCCGACGAACAAAGTTTGTAAAATCAACTAAACACATTTTCTTATAAAGAGAAAAATGGAAAGGTTAAAAATGAAAAACTACTTTAAAAAAAGAAAAAAACTAAAATGGCCTTGTGACCGTCAACGTTCAGCGTCCTCAATTAAAATTTTCAGCTCGATTTGAGAGCCCCTTTAATTACTTGAGCATGTGACATGAGGGGTGGGGGGCTCAGGGGCAACCAGGGCCCCCCATGGGCCATGCCCTCCCCTCCAATTTTTCATCTAAACCATCGATGTACTTTGCGTTGCATTCCTAAGCGCATATACCTTGTTCTAGTCTAAGAAGTCATCAATATTGATACCGCCCTCTTGGTAACACATGAAAATATTATTCCATGAGAGAATGAAGCTTACTATCAGAACCACTATCCCAAATGAAAAACATGAGAATCCCCCTCTATCTTCCTGATGGTTATACATCTGGGAATTTTGAAAACCCCTGCCCATTACTAGAATATCTGAGTAACAGTATGCATTTTGATTGTAAGACTCGTTCAAACATGTAGGTTTGGTTTGTGATTGGAGGAAACCGAAGAATACGAACTCAGTCTTATTAGTTCAATCTTTTGAGTTCCCTTACACCCCTCAAAAAAAAGAAAAGAATTGGAACAAATATTTCAGAAATTTGTTGAGTACAACTACTGAACCCTTTAGAAACTGATCGTATAACTAAACAGAAAAGGCAGAAACCTGGATTTGCGATGAGCTATACAAATCATTTTTTGAGCTCGAAGTGGCTCTACACACACATATATATATATATATATATATATATATATATATATATATATATATNTTTATAAAATCTGACCACATATATAGTACCTAATAAACAAATCACAAGAGCTACTTATTAAATGAACAAACAGCACGTCACCGCTCGAGTAACGAATGTTAACAAATAAGTATTATATCTCAAACCAATGCTTCTACGTGGAAATGTTATAGTAGAGAAATAATTTATAAAATTATCCCCACAAATTGAATTTCTATTTAAAAAGAAAAAGAAAAAAAAAAGGTCAGCAGCAACCGTTGCTGGAGAACCGCAAGAATCTACAGTGACCTTTGCTGGAAGACAACAGGGATTGATGGGGCCCCTTGACGGCTGACGCTGTGAACGTTCTCTCTTTTTCTTTAAAACAAAGATAAATTCGATTGAGATGGGTAATTTTGTAAATTGCCGTTACTTTAACGGTTTTTGGTAGGGATGTTCAATATCTGCTTTAGATCGAACAGACGACGAATTGTTTGAAAAATATTGGATGCGAAAAAAATAGAACATCTGATTAACAAATCAAATCGAATTCGGATTTCAGACATGATAATCGGATTTATACTCAAATAAGATAATACATAAATATTTGATCAAATTCGAGTACATCAGATTTAGTTTTAAATAAATATAATATATTCAGTGCCCTTATATTTTGACAGTCAACCAATTCAACTTGAAATGGGGATTCACGTTCAGATGTGAATTCAAATATCTGATTCACATTATGAAATCAGATTTCAGATTAAAAAATGTATGTGTTTTTGTTATTCATATAAATATTTTAATATGTGAATATCCAAAAAAGCAAATATCATGAATAGTAAGTATGATTCGAGTATGATCTATTAACATCCTTAGGTTGAGCTATGAAAGTAGCTGGTTGGAGAATTTCTTGAAAATATTATGTGCCTGTGTGATCTATTAACATCCTTAGTTTGAGCTATTCTGTGCCTGTGATTGACAGAGGAATGATTTGTTTTAGCACATTTAGGTATAGCGCTTATTTAAAAAGCTTCTTTGAACAGCTCATATGCATGTTTGGACGTGCTTAGAATGATATATACATTTTCATGTCACAGGTCACATATCAAAAAAAGAGTTCGTCAAATATGACCACATTTGCACCTTATTCCAAACACTCTGATACAGCACACAAGTGAATTAAACCGCTTCATATATATATATATATATATATATATATATATATATATATATATATATATATATATATATATATATATATATATATGAATCGAATCCATCCTGGTACACAATTGAAAAAAAAGGAAAAAAGAAATGGACATTATTATTCTTGGGTGTTCGAAGCACCGAAGAAAGGAAGTTTGATTAATAATTTTTTCTTGAGATTGGCGCCAGCACATTCAATCAATAAAAAGAAGGTCGCAAATGCAAACGGGTCGAATCTGATATAAAGGTTTCGTCATTTTTAGCTGCACAAGATACAAACCAGCAAATTCCCCTTCATCCCAACATTTGCACCCGCACTCTTAATTTTTTTTTTTTCTTTTGTCGAGGGGCATTTCCTATTTTATGTAAAGGTATTCTTGTCGTTTTCAAAAAAGTTAACCTTTTTCAATTTTGTCCTTATAGTGGAGTCCCTCGTTTTCTTTCCTTTAATTCGGCTCATAGTAGTTGCTCGAGTGCCACAGTACCCACAGATTGAATAAAAAAACAGTACGTGTTTGATCAAAGCAGTTGAGTATGGAATACTCTTTTGTTACTAAAGAGGAGAGCGTTACCTCCTATTTCGTGTCAGCTACTCCCAGACTGCCGTCGGCTCTTCTCTTTTGCTCTCTCGGTGCACGTAATCCCTTTTCGCTCTTATAAAGTAGGAAACAAAGAGATTTCCACCGGGCTCTTGGGTCCCATCGAAGGAAAGAGTTCTTCTCCTCATAACCAGTGAAGATCCCTTCAACCCCTAAAACCTTCATAGCAGATCGAGCCGATCTGTATCTCGCACGAAGCCATAATGGTAGCTGCTTCTATCCTTTTCCTTCTTTTTGTATCTTTTCAGCAGACTGTTTAGGGTTTACTCACAGTGAAAGAAGAAAATTCAAGCACCTGCGAGTGGCCGTTTGAATTCTCTACCACTGTGGAGGTTATCTATGGTGAATGAGAGGCCTTCTAACATCATAAATCCGTGGTCGACACCGAATGAGGAGGTGGGGCGTATCTGCATTTAAGATTCCAGTGAAAGATACTTTTTTTTTTCAAATTATTCAGCTGGTTCTTTTCTTCATTATGAGAAACTTCAAGTGGGGAGCGGTCAGTTGTTGAACGGCTGATTATTCCAGATAGCTATGTTAATGCACTTTCTTGTCATGTCTTTCGTAAATTCATTTTAAACTGCAAACTTAATTGTCTTTCTGATCCAGGTAGGCGTTTCACTTGGCCAAACCAGCGAGAAAGGAATGCTCTGGTGCAGTGCAGGCCCGATTGGTGTATTATAAATCAAGGATGGAACGGGAAATGTGGAATGGACAGCAAACTACGATTCCTTTCCAGATCTATGTCTGACCATTGCCCCTTTTACGGCATGCTCGCTTTCATCAAAACAGGGAGGCTAAATTCTCTCGTTCTTTCCGGTATTGTAGTCATTGGGGTCAGAAGGAAGGTTGTGTTGTGGTGATTATGGAGTTATGGAGAAATACAGATGATGGTCCTCCCTCGAAAAATACAGATTCCTTTTCCCTCTCTCCAGGGTTCAGAGCTGCTGCTTCTTAGAGAGTGGGACACCACTCAGTTAGAGTATCGAGCATCTGCTGCTTCTTACTTCTTAGAGAGTGGGCACCACTCAGTTAAAGTATCAATTTAACGTCATCAAATTCGACATCTATGATCTTAGAGGTTTTATGCAGTCTCCCCTATGTAAATATTTAACGCAAAAATATAACGCTTGAAGAGAGAGAGAGAGAGCTACGTATCAAAAGGACAGCAATTGCAAATAAGATGGGAGAGTTACCTCCATCCTCTTCCTTTTTCTTGAGTGCGCTCAAAATCACAAAGATTTCAGCTTCAAACCAACTTAAGAATAACGGCGTGGACTCGCTCTTTCGCTGCCGACTCGAGACAGGATACAATCGAAAAGCAGGTGGCTTCTTAAATAAACGGATTAAGAAGCTCTTGGTACTGTATATGTACGTAAATGTCGTAATCTAATTAGTCAGATTGACATTTAGGACTGTAGATCTGACGGAATTGTTATTGGACCCAAAATATTGGACTTGAAAAAAAAAATATATGAATAAAAAATTGGATCAGATTTGGGTTTAAAAAAATTACTTCAAATCGAAATCTTTTTTGGATTTAAATAAATATTTGATCGAATTTGGATTTAGTTTTAAATAAAAATCTTGTGTCTAATATTCATTCATTTCGAAAGTCTGTTCTTAGCATTTCCGATTCGGTTGGAAAGTCAGATTTGGAATTGGTGGTGAACTTAAAAATTAGTCAACTTACATGTACAAGGACCGTCCCCAATTGGAGACTCCAATACCAAAATGCAAGAATGGAAGTCGTATGAGCGGAACCGGAAATTTATATCGGGTAATGAAGCACAGAATAGTCAAATGGATGTTTATAATCCGGATCCGGATACAACCCGCACCTTCTTTTATCCTAGCATTTACTACGGATCATCCTGATGCGACCCAAATGAAGATGCATGTATATAATTCATCTTAATTAATGTACATGGAGACATTAGTTATTACTTATTACCTGTTATATATTGCATTAAACATATGTTTTGCTCATGCAGAACCGGCCAACTCGAGTCTAGATAAGGACAACTTAACACATTCTATATGCATTTTATAGCGGTCGTTCGAAAAAGACGTTTTGCCGGATGCATAATCAATCTGCGCCCCAAGGAACTAATGAAGTGAATCTGTGGATGCTGATGCCAGCAAATAAGATGAGAATATTCCATAAATGCCCATATGGAACATGGTCATTCCAAGGATGCCCCTTATTTATTTTTTAGCAGGTTCCAAGTATGCCCCTACCTGATTTCTGCACATGCCCACTTTTCTCCTTTTTATATATATATATATATGCACGGTATATGTAGATAAATATATTGATTTAGATTATGCATAACCGGAGCAAATGTTGATTGGTCACAACTGCATCCAATTAATTAATGATACAATACGTTGCTATGTTTACACGTCACTGCATTTGTAATCTTCTATGTCGTATTATACTCGAGCACCATCTGTAGAAATGTTGTCATTATTTTATCATCAAGTATGCGTCAAGTAGCAAGCACTCTCACCTTAGTTTAAATGATTTGTTGGACACTATCATCATAGAGATTTCGGAGCCACAAATTTCTAGCTCAGCCATGCCACCGCTTGAAAACCGGTACCTAAAAAAAAATCAAAGCCTAAAGCGATTTTATTTCCTGACAACGATAAGTTCCAAGCAACAAGCTTTACGAGATCTACACTATTAAAAAAAAAGTTTCAGACTGAAGTTCGGGTTCGATCTAGATCTATACCACCACATGTTCCTCTGAAATGCCACCTACTTTCAAAAAGAAACAAGGAAAAGGATCTGATTCCTTGGAAAGAATTGAATGAGGAGACGCATGAGGTTAAAATCTAGCTTCGCTTTAGCTTATTCAGACAAAATGTTATTCACTCTTTTTTGGTATAGTAAGCACTTTTTATGATCTGTTTGACATGACATGACCTTCTGTTGCAATAACCATTCAAAAACAATAAAAGTTGTCCGTCAAATTGATGAGTTTCCTTCGTTCCAAAAGCATGCACTCACAAAGCGAATCGACAAAACACTCGCAACTTCAAAGCTTTTAAACTTCTGAATGGTGAAGAAGTGACCGTCCACTTGCATAGTAAAGCCTAGATGGTAACCATGAAACGATTAGATTAATAACTATACTTTACAGGTAAAATTGCCACATGAGTGAGAGAAAGAGAGATGCTAGATTGTGGTAATATGCTTGAGCTGATATTCTAATTAACAGATTGAATTACATGATTGATAGATTACAGGAATTTCATTCAAGCAAATCTTGTTTAATGGAATATTTATAATGAAATTTTGTAAAACATGACAAAAAACAAAGTCAAAAGCATGTAGCATCCAACATCTAAGATACGATAAGATAGCCGTGATACCCAAGCCGCCGCCCTTTATTATTGAGGGTATCACCTTCCGCCCTCGCAGCGACCATCCATTTCCATGATTGATGATTGACGATGATATATCAGGGTATGGAATTTTCCTGGTCATAGGGCCGGGCACTGGGCTGACAAGGGCTCGACAGTCCTATAAAGGCTTAAAGATGTGTAGGCAATTGTTCACACATATCTATATAAAAGATGCTTATCTCTATATTACTGGAAGGTATTTTTTGAAAAGAGCAAAGAACGATATACTCTAGAACGCTAGTTTAGAGATATTTATGAAACTCCACTCTTCAGACTAGGTGGCAGTGGTTCTCATCAAATGCGGGCTTTGATGGCCTCCGGTCTGAGATGCTTTCCAATGCCCTTGGACTTGGATCCAAGGGTCGCCAGATCCTCCACCATATATAGATTGTTAAGCTCCTTACGAATGATCATTGAATAAATCTTTTTGTGCATATGTACAGATAACAGAAGTTCTTCCATCTAGAGCTAACGAGGTGGAGCGAGAGAGTTCCATTAGTCTTGGACTACCAGTTGATGGCCGGAGATCGTCCCAAGACGTGGAGGTTCAGTCTCTTCTTTCATCTGGAGAACTAGAGGGTAAGTTCATCCCTGATTCGTTACGAGGACAGAAAACACGGTTTTTATCAAGACTATTGACGAGACGTTCAAAGAAGAAGGTGAAGCAATTGGGGAGACAAAGTGAAGATCATGGGTTGGCCGAGAAGCGAGAAACCATGATGGTTGTGAGCGTCCTGATAGCAACACTCACGTACCAGGCCTCTCTCAATCCTCTCGGTGGCTTCTGGCCGGATGGCAAAAGTGGGGCAGTTGAAACAACCATCATGGCTTCTCGCTTAGTTCAACCATCATGTCGCGATTGATTGCAGTGCCCGCGACATGCTTTTTTCCAGCCGGCCCTTCTGCTTCAGTTTTGTCATCCGGCCAGAAGCCACCGGGAGGATTGAGAGAGGCCTGGTACGTAAGTGTTGCTATCAGGACGCTCACAACCATCATGGCTTCTCGACCAACCCATGATCTTCACTTTGTCTCCCCAATTGCTTCACCTTTTTCTTTGAACGTCTCCTCAATAGTCTTGATAAAAACCGTGTTTTCTGAACTGGTAACAAATCAGGGATGAACTTACCCTCTAGTTCTCCATATGAGAGAAGAGACTGAACCTCCACGTCTTGGGACGATCTCCGGCCATCGACTGGTAGTCCAAGACTAATGGAACTCTCTCGCTCCACCTCGTTAGCTCTAGATGGAAGAACTTCTGTTATCTGTACATATGCACAAAAAGATTTATTCAATGATCATTCGTAAGGAGCTTAACAATCTATATATGGTGGAGGATCTGGCGACCCTTGGATCCAGGTCCGAGGGCATTGGAAAGCATCTCAGACCGGAGGCTATCAATGCTGAAACCATCTATAAGGGATCAGAAGGGGAGACAATGCTGAATCTCCTTCCCCTTTCTCTGTTCTTGAGGAGTTCAATCCTGTTTCAAGACTTAGCTGGAGAGCGGAACAGCCATCAACAAAAGTCTCACACAGCCACTGTTTGTAGTTTTAAAGAATAACACCCTTAAAAACTTAAAAACTGAACTGATGACCGAACTTTCAATATTGGCCCGCCAATCAAACGAGTTCCGCTAAACAAGCTCAAGAACTAAGATAACGCTGCAGCCTGCATCCCTTCATTAAATTTATGAGGGTAGTGGCTCGAACTCGTCTCTTGCTCATCTAACGCAAACGCGAGTTAGTTTGATAATCAGCCTAGTTTATTGGAGTACTTTTTCTCATGACATGGATTTACATGACACTTCTTGCTAGCTTGAACTCGTATCATTGCGGACCTTGAGTAAGTTTGAAACATTTATTTAACTTAACGACGTACATAGATATACAATGCTTACGGTTTCTATTGTGTTTAGAAACCATATCGATCTCAACCTTGTCGTTTTTTACGTTCAACGCTATTAGTGCCTTTCTTAGTGGATAACTTATGATTCTATTAGTTGGAAAATAGTTGTTATGATTGGTTTCTAATTGCTTCGCTAATTACATATAGTGCCAGTTTAGATTTATATGTTGACCCCTGAGCAATCTTTTTTTTTTTTTTCTTTTTTATTTTTTGCTTTTTTTTCAGAAATAAACATTTAACTGAAACTAATTAATGAAATAAGAACATACGTGTGTCCCATTTTAACTTTCGGAAGAAAATGTAACAGAAAGTAATTCTTAGGCATCTTAGGCAACCCAGAGTTGTTTGTTAATCTAGGTAGCAATAAAATTTTTAGGTTTACATTTGCTTAAAATTCACTTAATTACCAGCGGCCTTGAATATTTTGTTTTCAGTTCAATATCTTAGGCAATAAACGAGTAATTAGCATTTAAGGAGCTTCTGAATATCTTACAGTTGCCAAAAAAAAAAGAAAATCTATTATGAACTTCTAAAAATCTATATATAATTTATAATTCCTTAAAAAATGTCCATTAAGTTTGGAAAAAGCAATTGCCTTATCATTTAATTGTTCTTAGAATTGTAACATTACTGTTCTTTTATTGAAAATAAAAATATCTTCAAAATTCATTTCAAGAAAAATCTTCCAACATTTCAATTTTCACGATAAATAAATCTTTTGAAACTATTTGGTAAAATGAAAGAAATGCCCAATTTTTTTTCAAAAATGACAAGCATGTCTCTCCTCTCGCTTAGTCCAAACGTGAATCACATGTAAAAATTTTATGTGAAAATTAACGAAGGAATTAAGAGTTGGGAAAAAGAAAAAAAAAAAAGAGACAATTCCATACGTAACCCCATGATGTGGTCCCCAGTGGCGCTGTCCCCATCCTTCAAAAGTTGATGGCTTAGCAAAGTATGTGCCGTTCACGAGGACTTCCCCCTTACTCTTCTTCAGAATTGGGGCCACTGTGTCATACTGTACCGGAGGACGCGACGAGCGAGTAAGCATCTGCATATTGAAAGGAAAGGAAAGGAACATCCACTTCCAGTAGGCAGTAGCTGGCATGGCAAGTCTCGCCCCCACATCCCACGTGCCTCAAACTTTCCAGTCCCAATCCCATACTTAAGAATAATACCCCCTCTTCTTTTCTATTTTTTATTTTTTGCTTTTTTGTTTTTTTCAGGTGAACTAATCCCTAATCCATCCATCCAGAAGATGTTTTTCATTTTAGTTAAGTGGATTTGGAAATGAAATATTTTGGATGATACTTGTAAAAGACCGACGCGTAATTTTCCAGTTTAGATTTTTCCTTTTTAATAGGAAGGGCTAATAATAAAGTTGCCTCTATGAGCTTTCTGGTAATTGAATTGGGGGATCGGCCGCATTAACAGTCAACAAAGCCTTTACTGTCCCGTGCTGTGTATTCCCCTCTCTCTCTATCTATATATATGGAAGAGAAGTATCGAGAGTGAACAGGTCCGGAGTAAAACGGATATTACAATACAATATACTATTATAAACGGCAAAAGCGTAAGAAAACCAAGCCACCATGGAATTATGTTTTTTTATTACAGAGAGGAAGAAACGGAGACAACATTTTGACTGTGCGAACTAAATTTATGCTTCAACCAGCAGCAGATCTCTTTCAACCCAATAAATGCGTGCAACAGCACCAATACGGCAAAAAGCACCATACAACCTAACAAATATGCGATCATATATTTGACCGCTACGTACGACAAATTTTTCTGCAGCATTATCAGAACTCCATGGAAAAAACTACATGCTACCGAGAAAATGGAGATCCACATGGGAATCATCAATGCCCACATCATTCCCTTTCCTCTAACTGTTACGCCGCTTGTCAATAGCAAAATGACTACCAAGGATGCAAATAAAGCCACTGTATTGGCTATGAGAAACCCCTGAAAGCCAGGCACGTCGCGGTTGATTGCAGTGCCCGATACATGTGTTTTTCCAGCCGGCGCTTCTGGTGCAGTTTTGTCATCCGGCCAGAAGCCACCGGGAGGATTCAGAGAAGCCTGGTAGGTGAGTGTTGCGATGAGGATGCTCACAACCATCATTGCTTCTCTTTTCTCTGCCAACCCATGATCATCACTTGGGGTCCTCAAATGCTTAACCGTCTTCTTTAAACGCCTCCTCATTAGTCTTGATAAAAACCATGTTTGTCCTGTTTTCTGTCCTCGTAACGAGTCAGGGATGAGCTTACCCTCTCGCTTCAAGTTTTAAACTAAAAAAAGGAAAGAAAGAAAGGAAAGAGTTACCTCTCTGCCATTTCTGCAACTCTCGCCGCCGGGTTTGGAGGAGAAGCCCCCGCCCACACCGAAAGGCACGGGCATGCCTGCGTTGGACGACTCCACCTCCGTTATCTGTACATATGCACAACCTAAGAAGGAAAGAAAGAAGGAAAGAAAGAAAGAAGGAAAGAAAGAAAGAAGGAAAGAAAGAAATGACAGAAATGATCACTGGGCAGAAGGAAAGACAGAGTACCTCTGAAGCATTTGATGTCGTC
>JAANDH010001056.1:0-26730 GCA_011799765.1 Nymphaea thermarum
TGACACTGGTGCTTTACATACGCTGGCAATGGGATCTCTTGGGAGCCATTGCAAGCAGCCACATCGCTGTGTGTACCAGCTATATGGTGTTTAAAGCGAGAAATCCCTCCTGATATGATTTGCTTACAATAATTGCACTTAACTTTTAATCTATTGTTGGGATTCACCCTTGTACACCACTGCCATGCAGGATCCGACACTTTATCTTCACAAAACAATCAAAAACATACAAATAAATGTAGGAAATAAGAAAAATGAACCATTCAACGGCAGAAATGAGTTATTTCTTACCTTATTGGTGTTGAAAACCAAAAAACCCTCTTTCTCCAAGCTTCCCACCGTCCCAAGACTCCCCACAACGAGAAACGAAGCTTTTTCAACGGCAAATCTTGATGCAATGGAGAAAATCTCTCCCTCCCAACGTCCCACGTCTCTTGCAGCGTTGAGAAAGAAGAAGAGAGAGAGGGAGGAGCGTCGGTTTGAAGAAAAAGGTAGGTTAAAAAGGGGCCCGACGGTCTCTTTTTAAAATTTTCCCCGTATCGTGCGATACGGGGGAGTATCGGGTGTATCGTACGATACACCCACTGTATCGTACGATACATGCGATACGCGTACGATACGTACGCGTATCGCAAATAATAGGCGTATCGTATCGACATTGTTGATACGGACGGTACGTATCGTACGATACGCGTCTGTATCGTACGATACGGATAACATTGGATAAAATCATTGTGTTGAGAAGAGACCACATCTATTTGCTCTCGTACACAAGGAAACTGTCGAATCATCATGCCATCTAATAGATCAGGTAAAATATTAATTTCTATTGCCGTCCATTAACATTTTCAACAAAACTTACAACTCTAAAAATAGAGAATTTTCTTGCAACCATAATATTTAGTGCCCAATTTTGATTCCCAATACACGGGAAGCTAGCATCTAAGATATTAAATCTTTCATAATCAGGTTTAACCTAATACTTTTGCATTTAAAAGTATCATTGCTGTTGGAGGAAGTTCAATGGCTAGCTCCATTCACCTCTTTGTATCAGTCACAAGTATCATTCTTGGGAATTTCTAAGCCAAATATTTTCTCAGAATTATTTGACAATTTTGTTCTGAAAAAAGAAACCTAGAATTCAATAAATTCAAAAATATATATGTTAAATATCTTTGACCGTCGTTTAGAATCTTTCTGCAGTATTAGGAAGTTAGAGTGTGTGTTTTTTAAAGTGACCTTATTTTGTTTGGACTGATGCTGTAATTTTTGTTACCGCCAGCCCTAATCTCTTTTAACTCTGAGATTAGGATAAAATTAATCAAGTTTTTATTCTCTCTCTCTCTGATCGTAACATGGTATCCGAGCGGCAGCCAAGTTTTCCGGCGACTCTCTTTTCTCCGGCGACTCCCTTCCTTTCGCCTCTCTCTCCTCGTCCACTTCTTGCCTTCTTCCTCTTAATCCACCAGCAAGGAGGCAGTAAGAGAATAGAACCTGGTCGTGCCGCCTGGAGGAGGACCTGATCACACCTATGTGGAACGCATGATCAGATCCTCAAGTGGACCATGTGGAGCAGAGTTGATCTACTGATCGTGGGTATGAAACCCATTCGCGGATGCTGTTTGGAATAGTTTTGCATGGAACAGCCTATGTCGTGCGTTGTGGAGGAGTATAACAATCATCAGGTACCCAATTGATAGTCGTTTATTTGAAGTTGGGAGTAACAACAGTCATCGGCTGTTCTTTGCTTTTCTTGTTCAGAATTGTGCAGGTCACGTGATTTATGGGTTCTTCTTTGTTGCCTAGCCTGTGATATTCTTGTGATTTTCTTGGATAGTGGAGATACATTTCACTGTTGTGGTTGACAGCTACGTCTTCTACATACATATATTATACATCGGATTTTTTTTTTTTGAAAATTTACTATGGCTGATGGTAGTAAATCCGAAGGTTCTAATGAATATAAGATGGTTGAAAACAGACATAGTCACAAATAACGTCTCGGAGTTTTAAACGACGAGGTTTTTCTCGGGTATAATACAACGGGCTTGAAAAATACGAGAAAAAAAGACACTTTTTTAACAAAATTAAAAGACTAAAAATGGAGAAAATAAAATAAGTGAGAAAATAAGGATACAAACATAAAAAGATAAGTAGATTTGCAACAAATGAAAAATATATAATGAAAAAAAAACTGTTTGGCATTACAAAAATGAAAAAACGTGTTATTTTTTTCATTTTTCACGTATAAAAAAAATGCGTTTTTTTTTTATGTTTTAAACGACATTTCATTTTCTCGCTTTTTTTTTTTTTGCATTTTGTCAAAAAATAGCGTGTTTTTTGTGACTATGCAGAAAACTCTTCTTATGGAACCACGACCAAGCTGAATGGTTCAAATTATGAAATCTCGCCTAAGGTGTTCATGTCTATGGCAGGTCATAGGAAGTATAGAGCAGGTCATAGGAAGTATGTTCTTGAAGAAAATGAACCTACTGAGAAGAAAGCAAATCCGCTGCATGGAATGAAGACAATAACATTGTGATGTTGTCGATTATGAACAGCATGGAGTCTCATATAGCTCCAACAATTGCATACTACACAAAGGCCAAAGATATGTGGTCTTTTTTAAAGAAGACATATTCTCATGCTACTAATGTTATTAAGATTTTACAAGTGGAAGAGGAATTATACAAAATACAGCAAGGTAATCAAGACTTGTCCCAATATTTTGCCACATTGACTACTATATATGAACGGTTAAAAGCCTTTCGCCCACCTTGGCAGCACCGCTATACATCACACTTTGAATATGCTATGGTGGCAAAGTTTCTTTTTGGGTTATCTTCAGAGTACTCTGTGGCAAAGGGACAAATTCTCACAAGCAGTGATCTTCCCGACTAAGCAGATACATATAATAGGCTGAGTCGACTTGCAGTCACTCTTTCTTAGGATACACATGACACACCGGTCTCTGCATTTGTGGTATCAGGAAGACGTGGCCATAGTTCCTATGTTGGAGCTAGGGGACGTGGTACAGGTCGTGATGCAGGTCGCGGCAGATTTCAGTGCACCTATTGGCAAATTAGGTCATTTAGAGAACCAATGTTGAGACAAGCATCCTCATCTCCGTTCAGCTAGTCCACCAGGGCATGGTGGAGATAGAATCACTGCAGGCAAAGAGTCTTCTTCATCCCAAGTAGCTTCCTCACAAGCTAAAGCATCTATGGTTGAGCCTCCTACTTGTTCTCCTATATGCACATCATATTATCTTAACTTAAGCAAGGATGAATATGAACTTGTTCTCGCTCAAAGATCCTCCTCTACATCTGCCTCCACTACTGTAGCGGGATCGGCCTTATCTGTTGGTGTACCAATGACCCAGGTATGATGTGGATGATTGATTCAGCAACATCCAGGCACTGTTGTAATCAGCCATAGATTTTTTCATCATTAATCACTATTATAGCCGTGAGGTTTGGAGCCGTGTCGTGAGATGTGGAGAGAGAGAGAGAGAGTAGCAGCCGTAAGGCTTGGAGAAAGAAAACATAATCATTCACTAACCCTAATCTCCATTATAAAGAGATTAGAGTAGAAAGGAGACTTACATATTACATCAAACAGAAATAAAGAAAATATTAAAAAAGGTCTTGTAACTCTTTAATATTACAAAGAGCTACCTAGAAACATAACTTCTTCTAATTCAACACTCCCCCTCAAGTTGGAGCATACATATTAAACATGCTCAGTTTGTCACAACATCTAGAAAAATCACCAATAGGGAGAGCTTTGATGAAGATATTTGCAGCTTGAACTTCTGAAGGAACATGAATAGTGGCAATGGTTCCTCCTTGAACGAGATCCCGAATATAATGGCAGTCCACTTCAATATGTTTAATTCTTTCATGAAAAATTGGATTGTTTGCAATGTATGTGGCTGCTCGATTGTCACAATAGATCTTCATGAGAAGCGGAATCGACACACTTAGGCTAGATAGCATGGATCTAGCCCAAGTCAGTTCTGTTGCAGTTTGAGTCATAGCTCTATATTCGGATTTTGCATTAGATCTTGACACCACACCTTGTTTTTTGCTTCTCCACGATATAAGGTTGCCTTCCACAAATACACAGAATCCTGTGGTAGATTCTCTGTCTTCGACTGAGCCAGCATCACTATAGGCTTCCACTTCCAGGGTCTTGCCTTTTGTGAACAAAAGGCCTTTGCCAGGAGAGGATTTCAGATATTTGACCACCATCAAGGTGGCATCCCAATGAACTTTCCTGGGTTTTTCATAAATTGACTTAGCTTCCCCCACTGCAAAGCTAATGTCTGGTCTTGTCATAGTAACATAGAGAAGTTTTCCAATAAGAGATCTATATGATCGAGAATCCACTAATTCTGCTTGGTCACCATGAAGATGTATGTGTGGATTCATAGGTAGATTAACCGGTTTAGCTCCTAGCATCCCGGTGTCTTGCAATCTATGTCACATGGATACAGGTATGAAAAGGGTACAGGTCCGCGGACACGGCGAATTTTATATTCTAAAAAATTAAAAATGATAATAAAATAAAAAAAACATTAAACTAATAATTCACTCTTACAATCTCATAAGTCATAAGAAAGAAAGTCTCAAACAAAACATTGTTTATCACATAGCATTGAAGAAGATGATCAAGATCGACGGATTAACCGTCCAATCTTCAAACGAAAACATCCCCAAATCGGCAAATGCAAAACAAAATAAAAACCCAAATGAAGCATGAAACCATAACTTCTAATATCAAAAAGAAAAAAAAAACACTTACCTGTCTGTCACCGGCTGCCGTAAGGACGTCGTCGTGGATCGCCCTCGTCGCCGTCGCCCGCCATTCCCGAACTCTGCTGTCGCCGGTTACAAGTCGTCGACGGTAAAGGTCGAGCGTGAAAGCATAAAGAAGTCGAGGGTTAAAAAGAATATCGGGTTAGGAAAGTGGTTCGGATCGGGTCAAACCCAGACCCGATCCAAAACGTATCCTGCAGTGCCCAAGTGTCGGGATCCGCGTGTCGGAGTGTCGACGCCGGTACGCGGCCCATTTTGCTGTGTCCGTGTGTCTTAGCCTGCAATTAATCATGAACATACTTCCATTGAGAGAGAATGACACCATCTCTATTTCAAGCAACCTCTATTCCCAAGAAATACCGTTGTGGACCAAGATCCTTCGTCACAAAGTGTTTTTGAAGAAACAACTTTGCATCAGATTTCTTGATCGGAGTCACCTGTCAGGATAATATCATCAACATAAACCACTATAACGATGATACTGCGGGAAGTCTTTTTGATAAACAGAGAATGATCAAGAGGAGATCTCGCAAAGCCACAGTTTGAGACTACCTCAGAAAACTTGTGAAACCACGCACGAGGACTCTGCTTGAGTCCATAAATAGCTTTCTTCAGTTTGCACATTTTTCCACACTTCCCTTGTCGTTCAAATCCTGTGGTTGTTGCATATAGACAGTCTCATCGAGATCACCGTACAAAAAAGTGTTTTTGACATCAAGCTGATACATGTGCCAGTCATAATGTACAGCCACAGAAATAATAAGGTGAATGGTTTCCAACCGAGCAACCGGAGAGAAGGTCTCAAAGAAATCCACTTCGTAGGTCAGCGTGTAGCGCTTAACAACCAACTGAGCTTTGTATCGTTCCACAGACCCATCAGAATTATATTTCACTGTGAATACGTACTTAGAGCTAACAATGTCACAATCAGGAGGATGATCAACAAGTTCTCAGGTGTCTCGCTGAACTAATGCATCCATCTCATCTTGCATAGCCCGTCTCCATTGGGTATCTAATAAAGCCTACTGGTGACACGTAGGAACTGTATGAGCAGCAAGAGCTTGAATAAACTGTTGCATACTTTTACCAACATTGTCAGTAGACACAAAATGAGATATAAGATATAGAGTATATTGTCGCTTGCCTTTGCGAAGAGCAATAAGTAAGTCTTGACAGGGATCAGACGGACTAAGGCTACTCACTTCAGATGAACTTACCTCCTGAGAAGCGCTTGGTGAAGGATCATGAGAGGGGTTTTGTCGACGTGTGTAGATCAGCGGAGTATCACGAAACTTGGACAATACAGTCGAAGACTCTTTAGAAGGAGAATCAAAAGGAAATGACTCCAAAGGAATAGGAGGAATAGGTAGTGGTTCTGGCAAAGGTGGCATCTCAGTAGAGATAAGAGAGGAGCTATAATAAGGTTTGGACTCAAAGAATGTGACATCTGCACTGATATACTTCTTTTGAGTCAAGGGGTCAAAGCATTTGTAGCCTTTATGGCTTCTGAAGTAGCCTATAAAGATACACTTAATGGCATGAGCACCCAATTTATCACGTGTGGGTCCAAGTATGTGAACAAAGCATGTACAACCAAATACTTTGGGAGCCATGGAAAACAAGGGTCGTTGTGGATGCACAAGTTTAATGGGAACCTTATTGTCAATGGAGAATGATGGTAAACGATTGGTCAAGTAACAGGTAGTGAGGATGGCATCTCCCCAAAAGTATGCAGGTAAATTATGAAGCATTAGGGAACGAACCACATTTAAAAGTTGGTGATGTTTTCGCTCAGTTACTCCACTTTGTTGGGAGGTATGGGGACAGGTAAACTGAGGAGAAATGTCATTATCAGAGTAAAGCTTCATTAAGGTAGATGTCTTGAACTCAAGAGCGTTATCAGTGCGAATGCTTTTAACAAGAATACCAAATTGGGTCTTTATTTCAACAATAAGGTTTTTGAGAGTACATACGACTTCAAACCTTTCTTTCAAAAGGAAGACCCAAGTGATTCGAGAATAATCATCAACAATGACAAGGAAATAACGAAATCTTGACCTACTAGCAACTTTGCTAGGACCCCATACATCAACATGAAGAAGATCAAATAGTCCACAACTGGACGAACTCAGACTCGATGAATAACTGCTACGGGTGTGTTTGCCTAGTTGACAGGCTTCACACTGAAATGACTCTGGTACTGAAAGACGAGGAAAAAGGTGACGGAGCTTGGAGACAGATGGATGACCAAGTCTGAGATGCCACTGGAAGGAGGAGAATAATGAGGTGATCGATGATGCTGCAATACCCATAAAAAGGTGACGGAGCTTGGAGACAGATGGATGACCAAGTCTGAGATGCCACTGGAAGGAGGAGGATAATGAGGTGATCGATGATGCTGCAATACCCACTGGATCCGACAGAAAGTAGATGCCCCCTTTCTCATAGCCTCCACCAATCGTCTTCCCAATTTGCAAGTCCTGAGATGAACATACACCAGAGTCAAATGTAACACGACAACGTAAATCATTAATCAATTGTCCAACCGATAACAGATTTGTGGGAAACTTATGAGTATATAACACATTAGGAATAGTCACAGACTAAGAGATCTTGATATCTCCATAACCCATAATAGGTGACCATCGACCATCTGCAAGTCTTACATGACGTGTCTAAGGTAATGAGTGCAGGACAGTAAACATAGAAGGTCTACTACAAAAGTGTCTCGATGCTCCTGAATCAATAATCCAAATAGTACATGTATCATGTGGGACAATATCAACGGACATAGCACCGTCTATCATGACTGTAGAGGCCGATGGTTGGGTAGATCTGTGTGTCAGGAAGTCCTCATACTCTGACTTGTTGATGCTCATAGTCACAGTCTCAAGGTGAGAAGAAGATAAAGACTCATCTACCACTGATGGCGCTGCTTGGGCAGATCCAACAGGAAACTGTAAAGAGTTCTTTCCCAGCTTAGATGCAACAATTCTTCCTAGGGCGGCGCCGCAGTAAGACAACCATGTTTATCCCAATATTTGTCTTCCAAATGTCATATTTTCTCACAATAGGTGCACTGAAATCTCTCCCGACCTCCTCCTAACCCACGACCTATGCCTCTCCCCCTAAATGAAATGCGTCCACGACCTCCTGAGGCTGTCAAGGCAGAGGCATGGATATCACTAGAGGGCGGAGAGAGGGTCACAACAAGACGGCTGAGTCTGTTGTAGGCTTCAGCCATGTCAGGGATCTCTACTCCAGTCAGCATTTGTGCCTTTGCTACTGCGTATTCAGAAGAGAGACCCTGTAGAAACTTCGCAACTATGGATTGTTGACCATGGGTCTTATGGCATGTTGGACATGGGGGACGTAATGCTTTAAGTTGTTCATAGATTGACTTGAGAGAAGCAAAATACTGAGCCAGACTCTAGTCGCCCTGTTGAAAATTAAGTAATTCTTCCTCAACCTGCAACACCTTGTTAACATTCTTGTCATTCGAGTAAGTTTGTTTCAGAAAACCCATATGTGTTTGGCAGAGGTATAGAATGCAATAGTAGAAGTAATGTGTGGTTACATGTTATTCATAATCCAAGACATGACAATATTATTATCTTCCTTCCATGAAACATACTTCTCACTTTTTTCCATAGGCTCATCTTCTTCGATAACATGCTCCTTCCGATGTCCAATCACACACATCATAAACACACGAGACCAAGACCAAATTTCGTAGTTGGATCCATCTAACTTTATAGTAGAACCATAGGAGAATAGATTTCCTCCGCTTTTAATCTCATGAGAAAAATCTGTTTTATGATTTTCAGCCATCGCAAATCTGTCCACAAATGATCACCCACCACCAGCAAGTGAGAATATATATATATATATATATATATATATATATATATATATATATATATATATATATATATATAAGGGTGTCACCCTATGGGGTGTCACCTTTATAAGGTGCATTTTTTGTCCAACACCACACAGCAACGTTAAATGCACAGCACTTCGACCACACAGCTTCTGAACACCCCACAATAACAGACTGTTGTCCAACTATTGACAGCAACCCTACGACAGAAAACAACAACCTAACAATAGAGAAAAATCCAGCAATACAAATAGAAGACTATTGTCCAACAACCCCACAACAGAGAAAATTCAGCAATCCAATGATAAAAAAAATCTCACACTGCTTGCACTGTCTTTAGCAACCAACAACTTATCTATTTATGCATCTAACGCTGTTGTATCATAGATTATTTTCCACTAATCATGAATAGCGACAACAAGAAATATTCAACATAAACTACCGCAGACTCTTACCCAGCTGCGATAAAATATATATGTTTAAAAAAGGGTGTTTTTTTAAACTTTCACAAAAAACGCGTATTTAACGCCAAAAACACTTCTGTCGTATAATACCTGTATTATTTCCATTTTTTTCAAAAAACAAAAAACGCATATAATACCCGTATTATACGTTTTTTTCCCTTTTTTGCCGTTATTTTCCAGCTTTTTGCCGTTTTTTTATTAATTATTATTTTTTATAATTTTTAAGATGAATTAAATGTTTAATTTTCAAAAAAAAAAATTGTCAAACTTTTCCCGTTTTATTCCCGAGATATAAAACTTTGTCGTATTATACCTGTTTTTTTCCTCGCCGTTTAATACCCGTATACATTTTTTGTGACAATGGTTGTTGGTTGCTAAAGACTTTAAACACCCATAGTTGGAGTCTATTCACGCAGATTTCATAGCGTGAATAAAAAAATCTCACACTGCTTGCACTGTCTTTAGCAACCAACAACTTATCTATTTAAGCATCTAACGTTGTTGTACCATAGATTATTTTCCACTAATCATGAATAGCGGCAGCAATAAACATTCAACATAAACTACCGCAGACTCTTACCCAGCTGTGATAAATATATATGTTTAAACACCCATAGCTGGAGTCTATTCACGCAGATTTCATAGCGTGAATAGACTCATCCACACGGTTCAGTTGCTACAAAATAGTCAACTCGAACTAAACGTGTGTAGCAGGAGAAGGAGAGGGAAGAGGGAGAAGGAGAAGGAGAAAGTGGAAGAGATAGCCTGAGGATGAGAAGCCGACAGCAGTTTTCTTCACGTCGCCAGCCTGATTCACGCCCCAGCCACTGCTTTCTTCACGTCGCCAGTCACGATGGCTCTGATACCATGTTACAGCCGTGAGGTTTGGAGCCGTGTCGTGAGATGTGGAGAGAGAGAAAGAGAGTAGCAGCCATAAGGCTTGGAGAAAGAAAACATAATCATTCACTAACCATAATCTCCATTATAAAGAGATTAAGGTAGAAAGAAGATTTACATATTACATCAAACAAAAATAAAGAAAATATTAAAGAGATCTTGTAACTCTTTAATATTACAAAGAGCCACCTAGAAACATAAACTCTTCTAATTCAACAATCACTACATCACAACATGTCAGGCTGGCTGATGGCAAGTTGTCCCCCATTTTGGACAACGCTGATATTTGTCTCCCACACTTGGGCACCATTGCGCATGTGGTATATGCTCCTGGTTTTCCCGTTAATCTGTTATTTGTTAAGCAACTGACTAGTGACTTACAATGTACAGTCAATTTTTATCTTGTTTCATGTTCTTTTCAAGACTTAAAAACTAGGAAGATGATTGGTAGCCGCCATCAACGTGAGGGACTGGACCTCTCCTTCGCAGTGGCACAGACTAGGTCATCCATCTGTGTCCAAACTTTGTCGTCTGTTTCCATATATTTTTGCATAAAAGTCTTTCTTATGTGATGCGTGCTAACTAGGCAAACATACACAGAGCAGTTTTCCTTCGAGTCAAAGTCCATCTAGTCAAAGTCCTTTTAATCTCCTTCATGTGGATGTTTGGGGTCCTAGTAGGGTTGCTTTTCGTTTGCGTTTCTGGTATTATCTTGTTTTGGTTGATGATTTTACTAGAGTCAGTTAAGTATTTTTGTTACAGGAGAGATCTAAAGTTATTTGTATTCTTTAGAAATTTGTTAAGAAAATAAAAACTCAGTTTGGTTTCATTGTCAAAAGTATTCGCACTGATAACACTCTTGAATTCAAATCTTCAGATGCAATTTTATGTCAATCATGGAATTCGACCACAATATACTTGTCCCCATACTTTGCAACAAAATGGTATCGCTGAATGCAAACATCTGCAACTCCTAAATGTGGCCCGCACTCTCATGTTGCATACTCATATGCCCGCCTATTTTTGGGGAATGTTATTCTTACCACATGCTACATCACTAACAGATTGCCCTCATCTACCATCCAAGAACGCATTCCCATTCAAATATTATATCTAAATCGATCGTTATTTCACATATTTTCCAAAGTATTTGGAAGAATGCAATTGTTCTGCACACATCTTAGGCTCAAGCAGAAACAAACTTGCTGCCCAAGCAATCAAATATGTATTCATTGGATATTCTACCAATAAAAAAAAGATATCGGTGTGTTTTGATCTTCATACCAAGAAAGAGATTATCAGTGCGGATGTTACATTCTTTGAGTCTCGCCCTTGCTTCTCCTCTCTGAGTCCCATTATGTTTGAAATGACAGTTTCTATTCCTCTTCCTATTCCTCCAATTCACTTGAGTTTATTCCCTCCTCCCCACCTATGTCATGTGATTGTTTCCTTGATCCTCCATTAGGCAACTCTCGCCGTCAAGGTCTCCCTCCAAAGCGTCCACCAGAGTCTTCTCAAGAAGTAAGTTCTATTGATAAGACTGACTCAGACATAAATGATGACCAGTCTGCAGATGATCTTCCTATTGCCATTCGCAAGGGCCAGCAACAGTATACTATAAATTTGATTTCTAACTTTGTTTCTAATGACTATGTGAGTATGAGTTTGGTGCAATTTGATCGGGCTATGCCTAGTCACATTATCCCTTCTTCTCACCACAAGACTTATTAGATTCACGATGGAAGCAAGCCATGCAGGAGGAAATGGATGCTCTTATCTCTAAGGAGACTTGGGACTTGGTTGATCCACCAATGAATTGCGATGTTGTTAGCTCCAAATGGGTGTTCACCATCAAGTATCATTCTGATGGTTAAGTAGAACGGTTCAAAGCACGTCTTGTAGCTAAAGACTATACAAAGACTTATGGGGTTGACTTCTTCGAGACATTTTCGCTCATGACATGGTTAGGGCCTATTCGCCTAATTATATTCAGCAAGATTGGCCTTTATTTCAGCTTGATGTGAAAAATGTCTTTCTATATGGAGATATCTCTGAAGCTATCTATATGCAGCAGCCATCAGGTTTTGAGCGACAAAGGGAGTGCTCCAAGGTATACAAACTCAAAAAGGCCATTTATGAACTTAAACAGAGTCCCCGTGCATGGTTCCATAAGCTAACAGAAGTTATATCTAAGTATCGATTTCAAATATCCCAGCTTTATCACTCGTTGTTCAGCAAGCGAGGCACATCCGGCATAGTGATATTGATTGTGCATGCTGATGGTATTGTTATCGGCGGGGAATGTAACCAAGAGATAACTCAGACAAAGGAATTCCTACAAAAGCACTTTGTCACAAAAAATCTTGGTCAACTCCGTTATTTCCTTGGTACTGAAGTGGCCCGTAGTAGTAAAAGGGTTGTAGTGTCTCAAAGAAAGTATGTTCTTAATCTTTTGCAGGAAACAGGTTTAGTGGGAGCCAAACCTACCATACTTTCAACGAATCCGCGAGTTCATATTCATGATGATGAATCAAAGACTGTTGATTCTAGATCATACAGATCTCTAATAAGGAAACTTTTATATTTGACTGTTACTCAGTCTGACATTAGCTTTGTTGTGAATAAGCTAAGTCAATTCATAGAAAACCTCGAAAGGTTCATTGGGAGGTTGCATTAATGGTGGTGAGATATTCAAAATCAACCCCGAGAAAGGGGTTATGATTCAAAAAGGGAGAATGTATTGACATAGAAGCCTTTAGTAATGTTGATTATGCAAGATCTATGGATGACAGGAAGTATTACAGGTTTTCGTGTCTTTGTTGGAGGTAATCTTATTTCTTGGAGCAGCAAACTGCAGCTGAAATGTCATGGGTCATATTAGTGCTTTTAGATTTGGGCATTTCAGTAAATCTCCCAATGAAGACGTATTGTAATAACAGGCCAGCCACCTATATTGCCAACAACCCCCGCTTTTCATGAGAGGACGAAACACATTGAAGTGGATTATTATTATGTTCGGGACTTGATACCGGAAGGAGTAATTAGTACTATTCATGTCTCATCTAGAGATCATGCAGCTGAAATTTTTACCAAGGCTCTTCCCATAAGCAATTTTATAAAAGGATGTATCAAGTTAAGCATGATTGATGTCTATGCTCCAGCTTGAACGAGAGTGTTAAATATCTTTGACTGTCGTTTAGAGTCTTTCTGCAATATTAGGAAGTTGGAGTGTTGTTTTTTAAAGTTATCTTATTTTGTTTGGACTGATATTGTAATTCTTATTACCGCCAGCCCTAATCTCTTATCACTCTTAGATTAGGGTAAAGTTAATCAAGTTTTTGTTCTCTCTCTCTCTCTCTTTTCGTAAAAATATAGATAATAATAGCAAAATATAGAATTATGAGTTTTTTATACTAAATTATTATACAAAAATATGAACAAACATTTTAAATAGTTTTTGAAATTATAAAACAAATAATGGGAAATATACATTGAACATATAAACAATTTTTTTCTTAAAAAGGGGAAAATATTGAGCTATTATCAAAATAGTATCACAATATTCACTTTTCCGGTGACATTTGAGAATAAAAGTATATTATTTACTTTTTCGTGATATTTGAAAATAAATGATTTTCCTCATATAAACAGTTTCATTCTTTTTAAACAAAGGTGATATTTTCAGAATATCATCAATACATGCAACTATGTTTGTTTTTTGTATATAAAAGGGATTTTCCACCTCTTTTTTGTATGTTTCCCTTCAAAGCATTGTTAATTAAAAATGGCATCTTTTAGCTGCTGTGAGTGCCGTTTATGCATGTCTTACTTGAGTGACTGTCTTTGAGCTTTTCACAAGCTCTTTCCCAAAGTTTTCCCCCATTTCTTTGTGAATTATCATTGAAGAGGGAATTTGCCTAATCAATCTCTCTCTCTCTCTCTCTCTCTCTCTCTCTCTCTCTCTCTCTCTCTCTCTCTCTCTCTCTCTGTGTGTGTGTGTGTGTGTGTGTGCCTTACATGAGGAAAGGACATGGTCAAAAAACGTGTTGTCTCCCCCAATATAGAAACACGACATTGTCAAAAAATGTGTTTGGCCCCAATATATAGACACCAACTTACACGAGCTTCAATCTTAAAAATTTAAAGTACCTCATCAGCTTGAGGAAGAATTGCAACCGATACGGCACTAGTGTGCACCCGTCCAGATTTCTCAGTTACAGGTACACGCTATGAGAATATCCAAAAAAAAAGTCAACATCAACATCCAAAAATATTTCTTGAGACATAGAAAAGCATGGAGCAAACTTATTACCTGCACCCTGTGAATTCCACTCTCAAATTTGAGTATTCCATATGCACCAGGTCCTGAAATTGCTCCACTAGCTTCCTAAAATGCATGTATACACCTCAAATTCATATATATTAACCCTAGGAAAAGGAAAATTACAGACATTAGAACATAACCTATGTCCCCACTCTAAATGTAAAGCAGACATGTCTTTGCATGTACATGCATATACAGCATACAGTTTCAAAAAATATATATCAAAATTACCCTTTACTGCACTTGCGAAGTATCAGACATATAAAAAGGGTATGGTCGACAACTTAATTTCCAACTGTTTTTCACAACAATTAATTCATGAAATAGGTGTTACTCATCATCATTCATTGAAGTTATGTTGTGATAATAAGTACTGAATATACATTGCCAGCAATTTAACCTTTCATGATACTAAACATACTGACATAGACTGCATCATGTTTGAGAGCAATATCTAAAGGAGAATGTTGACCTAGCTTATGTTATCTCAAAGTTTCAATTGTTGGAATTTTCCCTAAAGGTTTGATTTCTTTTTCTTTTGAGTTTTGAGCATACTTTTGGTTGTGACACTACAATTTTGAAGGACAGTGTGTCAACATCATGATACTTTTTTCCTGTGTGTATGTAATATGTATACGCCTCTACCAATTTTATGTGTATGTGGCTATATTAATTGTATGCATGTATATATGCATATGCTATTGAAGAATCCAATAAGCAAGCCATCAAATGTTGTCGGATGTCTAAAAAAACTAAAGCATTGCTAAAAGTCTTTAGGAATGGGGGCACAGCTGCAGCTTTTAGTATTCAGCCACAGTTTTGAATGGTGTCTTGTCAAAATTGGGATCCTGTGACTACCCAGCAACATCTGGTGGCGGGCTGGTTTCAATTCCCTTATATTTAAGTATGGTCACTATAGCTAGTACATGCGAACATAAGATAATATATCTTATATGTAGTTCACTATGTAATTTCTGTTTTCTATGAATTATGTTTTCTGTATTTGTAATTCTTTTAAATATACTTTCACTTCTCTTTTCTGACCACTTTAGCATTTAACTAGACTAAACTAGCCAACAATTGGAGCTAGCGCAACAGCTAGCAGCTTTTCCTTGAGCTGTATACATTGTGAGGCTCAGCCCCTTCTCTGGCAATGCTTTGCTAATGCAATATATTTGCTTGTGCCATGGTGCATTCCAGTGTTCATATAATCCCTTGAGAGTTTATTTGCACTTTTGAGCACATACTGGTATTATGATTGTTGTGAGGATCCTTGTGAATAAAGTCATTTTTTACTTAACTCTTGTGAATCTTGAAATGCACTTTTACACACAATGCACCAAAATTGATGGTCAAAAGATCATGATTTTATTTCTGAAAAAACTATCCAAGACATGCTTACCTATGTTGTTAAGGTGTCACCTAGGCATGGACTAGCTGTCAGTCCACACCTGTCGCCTAAGTCCATCACACAGATGATGGGTGTGATGCTGGCGCCTAGGCACACTATAGGTGTGGTGCTGGCGTGTAGGCACGCCTAGGCTGGACTAGGCATCAGTGAGCGTAGTTAATGGGCACACATTACTTGTGATTTTATTGTATATCCTGTGTGTTATATTATATGTACAATCTGTTATAATGTATATTATATGTACAACAACAATATGAAATAATGTATATTACATATTGTACACTAATATTTTATATACGTATATTATATATACAAGCTGAAGCAATTTTTAAAGTGGTTCCATCTGCAGTTGAATCTGTATAATGTATATTATATGTACTGATTTGTATGATTTGCTATATGTACAATCTGCTATAATGTATATTATATGTTATGTACAATCTGTTGTAACGTATACTATATGTACTGATTTCGATATGATTTTTGTTTGAAATTATTCAAATGAAATAGTTTATAAGGTCCTATATAAAATGAATTTCAAACAGGATATACAGTTATTTACACCAGAATTCACATTTAATTTTCTATTGCAGTACTTTATCTAGAGAATCTGTTGTTTTAAAGTCGGAATGTTTTAGGTATGTCTCTGGAATTGGATTCTGACAGGATCTCATCCTAAAAAAAGCAAGCATTGCGTCCAGTATGTAAACAAGAATGTATGTCTTCTTTTGTGTATCAAACGAAGCATCGGCTAGAACAGAACAGAACAGTTTTTCAGTATGTAAACAAACTGGAAATGTACTGTTAGTATGTTATGTAAACAAGAACATAACATTTTTCATGTTCTACTTTTTGGCTTTACTTACAAAGTGTAATCATTCAATTAGAACAGAACACAATAGTTTTTCATTATTTACTTTCTTGTAGTACACATGTCTGTGTTAGTGGTGATAGGCACACCTGGAATAGAAGCTTACAGTTCAGTAAGTAAGTACATAATTTAGTTAACACAACTGAAATAATTAATACAAAAAAATCAGTCGCCTTTCTTGCCTAGGCACTGCCTGGCACCCAGGCAGCACCTTGGCCCCTTGACAACATAGATGCTCACTAACAAGAAAAAAAATATCAAATACAAACACTCATGTCAGTGTCCATGCAGCATCGATAATTAGACACTTGGCATGCAAACGAATGTGTATCCAGACCCAGTTGTGCAAAAGGAATACTGTCACAAAAAATCAAAAAGACAGGAAGTTGCAGGATCCAAATCGAGTTACTAGCATTGTTCTCTTTCAAGGGGGCAAAAGAAGGAGATGTGTTTCTTGGATCAGTTAATTTGGATATGGACTTCAAAGCACTTGAAAAAGATAGGTGACCTGTGGATAGCTAAGAAGAGTTGAATAAAGCCTGAAGTAATTTATGTTTGTTCTTGCATACCCCCACGATATGCGATGAGATTATTAAGCATATAAATATTTGGGAAGCCTGAATAACGCCAAAAGGCACCTTCTTAAACTTCTCATGAAATATTATAAAGGCCCAGAGAGATAAAAACACAAAACAACCTAGTATAGAACATGAGAGCTAATGATAAGACACCTATCTTTTAAGTACAAAAAGGCCTGGAAATCTACATGCAGGTGATTGGACATACCTTGCAACCTTTGAGATCTGACTCCATTATATCCACAACCTCAAACTTCCATCCCTTCTTGAGGGAGTATCTTTCATACCTGTTATAAATCTTCTAGAATGGTATTAGAAGAACATATTTTCACAATAAAACTAAAAAGCAAATTATTAACAGGGAATCACAAACAGGCAGAGACATACATTTTGAATAAATCCATTGCGAATAATGATGCTTCCTCACCACCAGTTCCTAGCAAAAATATACCCAATAAAATCCAGAAGAAAAGGGATAAACATCACATGCAACAGAGCTATCTACATAAATAGCAGAAAGCAACATAAAGTAAATTTTGTGTTATACAGAGCCACTCACAAAGCTCGTAAGAACTGCAAAAAAAATTTGCCCTAAGTTACACCAAAAAGAATAAAATAGAGCTTCAATATATGATAGAAACTGCTTCAAAGAGCTTACATCCTAAGAGGAACAGCAGTCCCTTATTTATATAGAAGCCACAGCTTCTTTAGCTGTTGGAGGCAGTGCTACCACTACAAGTCTAGCTATTGATCCTCTAACAGCTAGAGATGGTCAGCACAGTATTACAAAAGAAGAACCACAAAAGATTGTAGCAATAAAACAATAAAACATAATAAAATGCAGAAATAACTATAACAAAAGGGAACCTGACAGGAAATATATATCATGGTCACATATGTCGTGTACGGGTATTATACGGAGAGAAATTTTTCGAGTATAATACGGCAAAATTTGTATACCTCAGGAATATCTCGAGAAAATCTCGGCAAATTTTTAAACAATTTAAAACATTTAATAAATCATGAAAATTATAAAAAAAATCAAATTTAATAAAATAATACCAAAAAATGAGAAAAAAACACGTATAATACGCGTTTTTTCACATTTTTTATTTTCTGGCATTTTTTTAAAAAGACGTGTCTAATTGTCGTTTTATATGGCTGACTTATTTTTCAGGTATTATACATGTTTTTTTTCGAATAATACGCATTTTATGTGACAATTATTGTGTGTGCGTGTGTGTGTGTGTATATATATACACACATGTGAGTACATAAAACGTATACAGATTACAGATTACAAAGTATACACACATGTACACATATAAAGATGTATTAAATGTGTGTATATAGGGAAAGAGATACATACATTTACAATTTTAACACTATTTCCTCTGCAAACTGATGACATGACAACTGAAAGCTTATTAAAGAAACAGAAAGTGAGGGAATGCTAGATTCTTAGTAAAGAAATCTGCTAATTGGGACCTGATGAGACATAGAGCAACTCCATGGTCTTCTTAAGAAATGCTTAGAACATAGTTGGAATGAGGAGGGCCTGACCAACAGCCCCAGAAACGTCTCACAACATACAATATGTTTGCATGAACCTAGAAGCCTCCAGCAACTCACAAGACAAAATGAGTGCTCCGTAACAAGCTAGACAGAAGCACACAGATATATATATATTATTATTTATTTATTTATCTATTTATTACCCTTCCTCAAACTTAAGGTTTAATGACTGAAAGTGATTGTTTAATTCTAATGGAAAAGATGAAGAGTGGAAGAACCACCTAAAAAAGGTCTTTATGATATGACAAATGATACATGCTACAGCCCAACGTAAATAGATGTTGATGCAAGTAAATAACTGCCTTCCAACATGCACAGCATGTGCAATCAGCAATGTCTATTGTCTGGTCTGCAATTGTGAAATGTGAAATGCTTCAAGCAACTGATGACCTGGCATATGTTGTCAATTTTCCATCATTAATCTGCATCTATACTTAGACCTAAGTCTCAGGTGTTTTCACAACTTTGTCATCAATAATACACGATCTTTCAACAATACTGGTGCTGAGACAAGTTTGAGAGAGGAGACTCAACTTCATTAAACCTAATCCCTATGTAAATAAGTATTAGGAGATAGCTAGAAAATTACAGAAACAGTCCACTTAATAAAGAAAAAATAATATTAGAGGGACTCACAAAATAACATCTATCTACCCACTACAACTAAATTATTTAATAAATGTCCCTTCACAGTAATAAGTAATAACTCTCAACACTGCCCCTCAAGCTAGAGCTAAATGTCAATCATGTTCAACCTGTTCCAACGTCTAGTAAAGTCAACAATGGGAAGTGGCTTTATGGAGGCATCAGTCATTTGATCTTCTGAAGACACATGAATTGTATATATAACTTCTGCCTGCATCATGTCTCCAATGTAATGACAATCAAATTTCTATATACTTGGTTCTCTCATGGAATATTGGGTTATTGGCACTATAGATAGCAGCTTTACTGTCACATCTCATCTTCATGGAAATGGTAGCAAGTTTAGCACCCAGCATTCCAGCTTCCTCCATTAAATTAAGTATATACTTTCTGTGTGAGAGATCCCGTAAGGGTTCACATCACAAAGAAAACCTTCAAGCTCTAAAAGCATCTCAATTTCCAGAGTCCAGGCATAGATATAATTCTTAATCAAACCAACTCAAACTGGCTGTGAGTGCCAATCACCAAACTCAGAACAGCAGCCAAAAACTCGATATGCACCAGCGCACAGGAAAAATAATGAAACAGAACTTCAATAACCGACAGAAACAGCTCCATCCTAGGAGGAACAGCAGTCGCTAATTTATAGAAAAGCAACAGCCTCTCTAGCTGTTGGAGGCAGTCGAATGCCTAGAATTTTAACTATTGGAGCACCTAGAGAAGCTGAGCACAGTATTACAAAAAAAAGAGATACAAAAATACAGAAACTAAAATTAGCACAAAAAAGGATACGGCAAAGGGAATTGAAAAGTTGAACCTTTTACCTGCTCGCACCTCCAAGATACAGTCTCTTTCATCAGCATCATCTTTTGGAAGCAAAGATTTAATGAGGAGGCACTGTAGTTCCTTCACCGCCTCGTTAGCTTCATCTAACTCCTGCCTAGCCATTTCATGCATATCTTTATCTTCAGCGCATTCAGCAATCAAAGATTTTAGACCGACAACCTCCTATGGAAGAGTTCGTCTGTAAGTTGCAAAATCCAGCAGAAACAAAACAAAACAGGAACAACAGTATAAGGGTGCTAACAATAAACCATGTGCAAGGTGTGAAAATTCCAAATAATGAAGATGTACATCTATCATGCTCTTCAAGTACAAGCTACTGGAGCTCAAATGCATCAGACTCAATTTGTCTTGTTACCAGATTATTAAAATATATGTATATAATGTAGAAATATTGGATAGATCTATATTAGTGATACACAGGGAAGATAAATATAAACATATGTGTGCTTTTATGTTTTCCTGTTTTTTTTTTACCTGTTTTATCTTTGCCATTTTCATGTTTGACAAGGGCCTTATAGACTGTTGATCACCTCCAAAAGCGCAAAATAAAGCTGCTGAATGTGTTCCAATGGCAGGCTCAGGCACCGTTACGTATACTGAGGATAAATCCAATTAAGGAGTAGTCATGAAGAACTGCATTGATCTATATAAGGCATGGGCGGAGCCCCCACCATCCCTCCCCCCCCACCCAAAACTTCAAAAAATAGTATTAATAATTTAGATGTAAATTTAAAAAAAAAAATCATTTATCCTATATAAAAGTTTTGAAAAATTATATTTCGGGCCATATTAAAATTTTGAAACTGTAATTCAACGCCCCTCATGAAAAGTTCGGCTCCGCCCCTAATATGAGGCATGTTACCATTCATACTTGTATTGTAGGACGGTTACGTCCATATTTACATGACGGATTGGATCGGCTCATATTGACAAGATCTGGTTTCTGCAGGACAAAGAAAACAAACTGATTTGCAATGGTCTTTCTATCAAAAGTACATTTGATCATCTCTTGTGAAACTCTCATCTAAATTTGCTCCTAGGCTAGGTTAGCATCCATGCTTGGTTGGTAGCATTGAATAACTGTTCCTAGGCAACCTGTCACTTGAACATGCCTAGTAAATGATCTAGGCTTAGCTGCCTATGCACTCAATATCATAGGCCTTTGTTCTTCGACAACTAAACTTTTGTTCTTTTTTGCTTTATTCCTTTTTTTTGCTACTTTGGAACAAAATTTGATACTTTTTCTCTTTCAAAAACGACGTTATTTTAAAAATAATGTGTATTAAACGTTAAAAACGACATCCCCATATAAAACGGGAATATAACGCATTTTTTTTTCAAAAAAAGGTAAAAAATAAAAGACGTGTATTAAACGCGTTTTATACGCGTCTTCCACGTTTTTTTAAAGAGTGAGTTTTTTAAAGAAATGGCACGTGTGTAATATTTGTAAAAGAATTGGTTTTTTTTAACTTGGACGCTCCTTTTAATGGCAAAAACGTCTTTTAAAAGAAAAATGGGGGTTAACTTCCTGCCATCCTCTCTTTCGTCTCCCGAGAAAATCTCTCTTTTTCCCTTTTTATTTTTCCATTTCCCCCCTCAGCTTTCTTATTTTTCCCTTTCCCCCCTCAGCTTTCTTATTTTTCCCTTTCCCCCCTCAGCTTCCTTGGGATTCGTTGTTCACGTTGAGGGGAAGAGTTTATTAACTTTATTTCTCTAAATTTTTAAGTTGGCATAAATTTTTAAGTTGGCAAATTGTTTCAGAGGTGTACCTAAAATTATTTGTTGTTTATCTAGCCATTTTCCAAAGTTTTTTCAATTTCTCATTTATTTTATTTTTATATAATTGTTAGGATTTATTTATTTATTTTTTAAAAATTTACCGTCTTTTTCCCGTTTTATTCAAGAGATTTTTTTGTTCGCCGTATTATACCCATTTTTTTCCTCACCGTATTATACCCGTCCACGTCTTTTGTGACAATGCTTTCATGTTTCTTTTCCACATTTTATTGTTACATGTGATTTTGCAGTAGAAGTGTATGTGTGTGCATGCATGCGTGTGCACAGGTAGAGTTAATATCGCAGTCACAATTCATATGCTATTATACTTGGAGTTATGTGTGTGTGTATATTATATTATATTATATTTTATATATATATATATATATATATATATATATATATATGCACACATACATATCTAACTCCAAGTACATACATACACATATATAATCTTCTTAAGTAGTCTTTCTTGCTTATTAGAATTACAATAGAAGACAGATTTTATAACAGGCAACGTTAACATGAAAGTTACGATTATATTCAAGATTATCTACCTTTCTTTTTTGGGTTAAAATGGATTAGTAGGATTTTAGGTTAGAAACTAGAATTAGGAGTTTAGATGTTGGCATTTAGGAAGTGGTATGGTTTTGCATTTTTTATAACATTAAAATCACCTACATTTACTTTTAAGATAACTTGTAATTTTGTTTAACTTCATTAAATTTGATTTTTTCAGACTTTAAATTATGTTTGTTGTCATGTTATGAAATGCTTAATGTGTGATGTTATTGTGCATATTTTATGTTTTATTGTTGTGAATTGATAGCTTTTCTCATTTGAAAGACATTATTTTGTTGCTAATCTTAACAGATAGAATTGCATTTTATTGGTTTCCCCTTTTTCATTTGGTTTTTGGGGGGTGGACCACTTAATATGCCTAGCTCCTCCCTAAGCTCTAGGCTCATCTAACTGCCTAGGCTGTGCCTAATACTCTTTAATAACATAGATATGTATCATTTAATGGATTGTGTATATATTTATTTGAATGATTCTATATTATTGTAACAATTGCAACGTGACTGTTTATGTTATAAGTTCTACATTTGTCCTTTTTTGTTTTGTATCGCTTAGAATGCCTATCCCAGCCTAGGCACACATAGGCTATAGGGTATATATACTCATTGTCTAGGCTCCTCTGTCTAATGCTTTTAATAGGACTTACCATTTCTCTTGCTTCTTAGTCTACAAACTAAGTCACATGTACTTCAGTAAGGCCCACATACCCGTAGCTTGTACCTGCACCTAAACTGGATACTTCGACACACTTGGGTACTTAGCTCAAAACTAATCCAAACTACCTAATTTTACTTGATTTAATTTTTCTTTAACTCAGTTTTCATTCTGTTTTTAGAGTTATTGTTCATTAACATATAATGTTTTTATTTATATCACTTGTTTATTTAATTGTCGCTTTCATTTTGATTAATTTGTGCTATTTTGCATATATATCATATGTACATCTTGTCGTATCCCCATACCCACATTTTCGAAAGTTACCATGTCCATACTCGATCTCCGAGCCCGTACCTAAATCGTACCCATAACCATGTGACTTAGTCTACTAAGCATTCGCTATTCCTAAATTCTTACTTTATCCACAACCATGGACTCCTCTTCAAACCTGGTTTGCCATCAAATTTCCTACTAAACACTTACTAATTTCTTGACTTGGAAAAGGGAAGAAATAGAATTTCTTTGTCTTTGGTCTTCCTTTTGTTAGGATTGAACATCTCTATGGACAACTAGATGGAACAGTTATATAATCCCACCAAAGTTTCTTACATGGGACAAAGAGGATGAAAAAGAGTGACCCACACTAGACTAGTTTGGAATCCTGATTTTATCAAATGTATGAGACAGTCCCATGGGTACGAGGACATTTTATCAAATGTATGAGACAGTCACATTGGTAAAGGGGAAATGTCCCCGTACCCATGTTGGTATGCCTGTACAGCGAGATGGGTATGGGGATGCATCCCCGGCACGTCCATTTCTTTTTTTAAGTTTGAAAAAAAAAATTGGGTGGAGAGAGAGAGAGAAAGAGAAAGGGAGTGTACGGAGAGAAAGGGGAGGGAGAGGAGAGAGAGACTTTAACACAGCAAATATCTACTACTTATAATGAAATCTTACATACAAAAAGGCAGAGTAATTCTTCAATTAAGCTCCTTAGATTTTGTTTCCTCTGTAGCAAGGGTTGATTTGATGCACAAAGTCACTTAAGCTACCATGAGATTCCAATATTAAAAACAGACCTTCTCCAACCAAACAGACACTTGCACCTGCCATGCAAGTATACAAAACATGGATAAAAATGAACTCAATGTTCCAACTTCTAACATGAGGAGAAAGTTTCATTACCCAAGACTAACATTTAATGTGCAGAACACTAAGAACTTTTTAAGCTGTTTTGTTGACATTTATAATAAATAACAATGTCTACCACATCTACGATTCTACGCACTTGTAGTACCTTGCAGTTTTACACTACTTTCAGTAATATGATAAAGATTGACAAACATTGTTACGTACCTTCTGCTTTGCCCTCAACTGCTTTATAAGATTCATAGACCTCTCAAGCTTTTGCAATTCCTTGTTTGCCCTTGAATAGTCTCCAGCTGAGACTTCTGGCTGCCTTCAGCAAGAATAAGACATCAGATTTATTGCAAAAAACGGGGTAATATAACAGAGGTATGTACCGGTCACAGTTAGAAATAGCATTCAGAGTATCTCCAGTATAATTTATTAATCATTAGTGGGCAGGTTAACACACACACACACACACACACGAAGATATATATATATATATATATATATATATATATATATATATATATATATATATATATATATATATATATATATATATATATATATACTGAGAAAGATCAAGAAAGAGAGAGACATACTAAGAATATTGTTCGCCGGCTATGTAACACGGGTACCCTCTTAAGGAGGAGTACCCGCACGGTACCGGTACGACACCGATACCGGTACAGGAGCAGCGTCGGGTGCAGCGCGGATTCTGCGTTGACTGCACCAGCTACGGTCAACGCACCCAAGGTCATTTTGACATTTCTTGGACTCGTTCAACTTTGACCAAGTCCAAAATTGTCTGATTTTGAATTTGAACGTTTTTTTACATTTCAACATTTTTTTTACAAATTTCACGTTAAAATTTTCGAAAAACCCTTAAACAATGATCGACTTCGTCTTCAACCGTCGTTCTTCGTCTTCAACCTTCACCGAAAGACACCGACGGCGAGCAGCGACAGCAAGCTTCGAACTGAGTTTTGGGTCGTACTGAGTTTTAACGAAGGAAGAAGAAGAAGAAGTAGTAGTAGTAGTAGTTTTGGGTCGTACTGAATTTTGGATTTTGTGCGGAGGTGTTTCTCCGTTGGCTTGTTATTGTTGATTTTTCAATTGGTGAGTGATGTGGAGCTTCTTTTTGTTCTCATTTTCTCGTTTTGGTGATTTTTTTTTCGATTGGCATGCCGCTGTCCATTTTTCTTTAATTGTCCTGGCTTTATCATGAGATATTGTTGCATGTGTTGGTAATCTGTTTGTTACCATAACTGTTTTTTTCTTCATTTTTTGTTTTTGGTTTTTCTTTGACATTGGTGAGTCTGCAAGTAACTATTCTCTCTTGTTGATACCTTGGATTCCTTTTAGTGTTTTGATCCAGCTGGTTTTCAGTTTTATCTTTTCCTTTTCGTTTTCCTTTCCTCGTTTTATTTTCTTTTTCGAGTTCGGTGTTCTAATTGTTATTTGCCATGTATAGTTGGAACAAAATAAGCCAGAGAAAAGGATGATTCTGGTTGTTCTTTTGACATAATTGTTATTATATATATATATATATATATATATATATATGTGTGTGTGTGTGTGTGTGTGTGTGTGTGTGTGTACGGCCGTACCCCTGCACCCAAGTTTTTTTAAAATGGTTTGTACCCACACCCATACCTGTACCTATGTGACATAGTTCGCCCAGTTTCTATTGCTAAGGTTCTTCTCAAGAATTAATCAGAAGGCATGTTTTTCTTGGAAAAATTATGGGACTCCAAAAACTAAAAATGTAAGAAACATAACAAAAAAGATTATGAAACTTTGAGTTTTCTATTCATTTAATCAAAAACTTTAAAAAAATTCAAACTTCATTATAGTGATTAAAATGTTAAAAGAAACCCCAAATTTTTAAAACATATTAAATTATTTTTTCAAAGAAAGATGAAGGTGCGGAAAAAAATGTGATAAAATGCAGCGTTTTCACTTTGGCAATTTTTAACATTTTTCTTTTGTTCCTCATTTCCACTTTTAATGATATGTTGTGGAATAAACAATATCAACGACAATGATATATATACCAATGTTATCACTGCCATATCGTATCGTGTATCGGTCGGGCCGACCTATACGCCGTATCGTAACGTATCGTAAATGTATCGTAACGTATCGTAAAATTATTTTTTTAATTTGTAAAAAACATTAAAAAATTATAAAAAATAGAAAAAAAATCAGAAAAAATCTAAAAAAATCCGAAAAAACTAGTAAAAATCAGAAAAATTCAAGAAAAATGTATT
>JAANDH010001056.1:28290-39389 GCA_011799765.1 Nymphaea thermarum
ATGCAGGATCCGACATTTTATCTTCACAAAACAATCAAAAACATACAAATAAATGTAGGAAATAAGAAAAATGAACCATTCAACGGCAGAAATGAGTTATTTCTTACCTTATTGGTGTTGAAAACCAAAAAACCCTCTTTCTCCAAGCTTCCCACCGTCCCAAGACTCCCCACAACGAGAAACGAAGCTTTTTCACCGGTAAATCTTGATGCAATGGAGAAAATCTCTCCCTCCCAACGTCCCACGTCTCTTGCAGCGTTGAGAAAGAAGAAGAGAGAGAGGGAGGAGCGTCGGTTTGAAGAAAAAAGTAGGTTAAAAAGGGGCCCGACGGTCTCTTTTTAAAATTTTCCCCGTATCGTGCGATACGGGGGAGTATCGGGTGTATCGTACGATACACCCACTGTATCGTACGATACATGCGATACGCGTACGATACGTACGCGTATCGCAAATAATAGGCGTATCGTATCGACATTGTTGATACGGACAGTACGAATCGTACGATACGCGTCCGTATCGTACGATACGGATAACATTGATATATACATACATACATATACATATATATATATATATATCAGGCAGTCAAAGCGAAGGCTGAGCGTAAGTTTCGAAAACTTAAAAGAAACAAAAAAAAGTTGAGCATACTCCGAAAATACACATACAACAAACTAATTCTTTTAAAAAGGAAAATATTGTGATATTACTGCTATTTTCATTTTTAACAATATTTATAACATATTGTAATATTTTCCTAGTAGGACCATTTTCCTCCTCCATATTGGAAAAAATATATAGATGAACAAAAAAGTTATGGCTTTCAACGTGTATATCATACTTTACGACACCTACCATGCCTCCTAATATTAACAACTAGTTTTTAATCATTTTTTTACTCATTTAAAAAAGTAGGAATAAAAATATAATGAGTTTTCAATCTGCATTATCATATTTTATTTTTGTTGATTTCAAACCAATATATAATCAATCCACAACCAAATAGTACCATTGTACTTGATGGCAGGCAAGATTTCATACTTGTGGACCACACAGTTTGCTATATAAAATTTATATATATATGAGGGACTGAACTCCCACGATATCGTGGGGATTCCAACCCCCACCACCTGCTCGATGGTTCCTCAAGCAGGTGGCTTCAATGCACACACACCCCATTGCATTTGCACCAGGGTGCATGCAATGAGGGGCCTTAGAAATGCTACAACCAGTTTGGCCAGAGCATTTCAAGCTATGTAACATGGGTACGTTAATTTTGGAGTACCGGTACCGGTCGGGTGTGACACCGATATGGGTAGAGGTACGCTTTCAGACACAGCCCGGGTATGGGTCACAAGTACTGGGTACGATCAATGTACCAGAGTCTGTATCCATCCAAAAACAGACTCAATCAATGTTGAACGAGCCTATTTTTGTCCAAAAGTTAGGGTTTTTTTTCGTTTTTTATTTTCGAATTTCCTTTCAAAAACACAGAGCCTCGAAAAAAATCCAGCATAGGCTCTGTTTTGCTCTTATCCACGCTGTTTGCTGAGGAAGAACTCCAGCGACCTCCAGCGGAAACGATTTGGGACAACGTTAGCTGATTTAGGCGATATTTCTTCCGTCAACCTCCAGACCTCCAGCGACCTTCCTACATCAACTATTTTTCTTTTTATTGTTGTTCTTAGTAGTATTTTTGTTTTTTCTTCTTTTACGGGTTTGTCACTTTTAATCTTCTTTTTCTTTGTTGAAACTCATATTGTATGTCATTTCTCTTTTACATTTATATGCAAACATGCTCCACAATGCTGAGTCGTTCCAATATTTTCTGTAAATCTTGCATTTTCTGTAACTAAGCAATTCCAGTTCAGCATTTAGATCTTAGATTCTAGTTCCACAATGTTGAGCCATGTTTTGGATGTGAAAATTCAACTGATGTTCATATTTGACTGTCTAGAGGGTTGCTCGGTTGTCCATATGTTTAAAGTTTTTCATAGGTTTTTTAAACACACTACTGCAAGGGTCGTTAATATATATTTTTTCTATGTTGTTTATTTGTCTATGATGATATATATTTTTTATTTTGATAAATATTTTTAGTTCTTCTTGTTTATATATATATAATTATATATGCACGGCCATAACCCCACACCCAAGTTTTTTTGAAATGGTCGGTACCCGCACCGGCATCCGTACCCGTACCTATGTGACATAGATTTCAAGGTATATATAGATGTATGTATGTATATATATATATGTGTGTGTGTGTGTGTGTGTGTGTGTGTACCTATTTAAAAAAATGTAGAAAAATAAAGTAATTGAATTATATATATATATATATATATATATATATATATATATATATATATATATATATATAATATATACCTGCACCTAAGTGACCTAGGGCCGAATGAAAGGCCCTCAACCATAAGCCCATAGAAACATCATTGTCATGTAGCATACTCACAGCAATCTCAAACGATGTGCAGGTGTTTCCATTCAGCTATCGCATTTGTTGTGGTGTGGGTGGGATAAAGACTTTTTGACTTATTCCACTATTTCAAGAAAGCTAATAAAATCAACAGAAGAATAATAAAAAAACTAAAGGCCTAAACTCAATTTTTTTTCATTTTGGGTTATAAAACCCCTCATGCTCGACTGCTAGACAGTATTTGGACTTGCATGCAAGGCAAATCTTTTCAGTTAGAAGAAAAATGATTATGGATCAGGAAATAAATGTTCCAGAACATATTAAAAACCTCAGACTAATGTCTTCCACTTAAAAGTACATTTCTATTTTTTTGAGGATATGGCTTCAAATGCCCTGCATGTCAATGGTGCACAAAAGTGAAAGAAGATAATCAGCTGAAACTAAAAATTAACTATTGTCGTAAAGAGATTGTCATAGAAATGTCTCAGCTAAAACACCATTTAGCTGTGATGCATGACAATGTGGCTCCAAGCACCAGTAACGGTCGGCCAAAAGCTGTATGAGATCCATGTATGCAAATGATTAATGCTCTAGAAGCAAAAATAGAAAAAGACGTAGCCGATGAAATATGGGCTATGCTTGAGATATATTGTTGGAATCAATCACAAGCCATAGAATATACCGCTGCTCTGATACCATGTTGGTTGTTTGTTATTTACACCAGATTCATCTAGCACAAGGGAGACGAAGGAAGAAGTAACAAAGAGAAATAAGGGAGTGCAACAGGTTATGTTCCAAAAGATCAAAATGTAAATTGTAACCTAATCTGGTGTGTAAATATATTGTGGGAAAATTAATATGAAGCACAAAAATGCCTTCAAGTTATAAACTAAGTCACCTGGGTGGCCATTTCTGGACCCGCACCTAGGTCGACACGACGTGGGTGTGGGTGGGACCCAGATTCGCACCCAACCTGGTCAAAGTTGAGTCAGGTGGGGTCAGCTGCATCCAACTAAAATTGCCTTTTTCCGACGCGCACCCTATTCGCGTCAAACGCGAGTCAGGTGCGGTCAAACTGCACCATGTCCTTTTCCATCCATTTTTTGGGAGTTTTTTTATTTTTAACAAATAGGGCATGATCATCTCTCCTGTTGCCGCTTCTTTCTCTCTCTTTCCGCTGCGACGCTGCTCTTTCTCTCTGCGCTGCGACCGGCTTCCGTTGCTCTTTGTCCGGCGACCACTGCTCTCTCAGTCTCTGATTTCTACCTTCATCCTCTCTATTCTTTCACATCTTTCCACTTCTTTTTCACTCACGATCTGCGCTGCATTTTAGGAAGGTAAACTCTCTCTCACTTTTGCAGCACATTTTTCTTTTTATTGTTTGATTCTGATAGCATGCTCCGATTTTGATTTCTCTCTGTTCTAGTGTTCTGTCTCGTCTCATCTCTGTTTTAGTGTGTTGCGCATTTTTCTTTTTATTGTTTGATTCTAATAGCACGCTCCGATTTTGATTTCTCTCTGTTCTAGTGTTTTGTCTCGTCTCGTCTCGTCTCTGTTTTAGTGTGTTGTTCTCTCACTCTACTGTTCTAGTGTTTTGTCTCGTCTCGTCTAGTGCAGACGTGTGTATTCTTCTCTGTTTTAGTGTGTTGTTCTTTGTTTTAGTGTGTTGTTTACGTTCCTAGAATAGTGATGCAACCTCTTGGTTTGTTTATGTGGTTGAATGAGAGAGGTTTTCTTAGAGAGACTTCATATTATTAGGTGGCTTTGTACTATTATGTTAGTTGTGATTCTTGTGAAATTTTCTTAAGTTCTATCCTCACTGCAGTGGTAAAATGCCATGAACTTCTCTAGCTTTTTAGATTCTCCGCCTTGCTGATACTATAATAAACTATGCATACTACATGCTCATATCTTGTATAACAAAATCATGTTGAATTGATGATTGATAATGATATCATGATTAGCAAATTGCAATTTTGATTTTGTTATTTAATAATTTTGTGGTTTATAGACAGTTTATATATATATATATATATATATATGACAAGAAATTAATAATAATAATAATACATACTCTCGCCGCACCTAAATTTTTTTGAGATGTGCCGCACCGGCACCCGCACCCCACACCTTGGTGACAGGTTATAAACAACTGATAGAGGCAATATGTGACAAGACTGATCTGATTGGACTCAGGTCCAATAATTTCTAATAGTTTTGACTCAATCCAACGGTGTATAGTCTTTAGCATGACCAAGAACCTATAAAATGACTATCGTTCCTACTTTTTTTACCAAAAAAGACATACCCTTTGAAACTAAATGTTGATGTGTTTTTAGTCATTGATTTTTGGAACCCAGAAAAAATTTTACAAACATATAACTCAAGGAAATGATGAATTCCAGCAATTCAAAAGCCTGTCATCGCTCAAACAACCATGTAATGACTGATTTTAGTGAAAATGAAATAAAATGCATTTGCTTGAAGAAGCTCCAACATTATCTTCATGGAATTTGAGGCTTTCTCTAATCACTAATTTGATACTTCGAAAAAAAGACAAAAATGAATAAAGCAAAAAAAATTCTGACATAGTTGAGATAAACTTCAAATTGAAAAAAAAAAATTACATTTTCCTTTTGTCCAAAAAAAATTATTTTGATGGTTTTGGGGGCTTCTTTTGACCTATGTAACATGGGAATATAAGTTGCCTTTCGTGCTCATGTCATTATGGCATTTTTCCAACATGGGTATGTGGGGAAATAGCGTACATTTTGGATTGGGTCTAGGTCAGACTTGATCCAAGATGCAAAAACTTAAATGTCTTACTCTGAATTTCCTGCTTCTATTGATTTTTGTTTGTCTCATTTCAAGCATTATCGTGTATGTTTTTTGATGTACGCAAAGTTGTTTAATGCGTTATTGTGCATGAAATCTGCTTTAATTTTGAATTTTTGTGGCTATGCATGTCCATGTGTGCACGTGCATTAGGTGTGTTATGTTTTTATGTTTGTGTTTTGAGAGGGGGAGGGGGGAGGGGGAAGGGGGAGGAGCAGAGATAAGTGGGGTCTCCATGGGGCGTATGCCCCACAAAACCCACCCTCTAAAACCTTAATTCAATGGTTAAACCTGGGTGGACCTGATCCAGTTATATGGTGCAGCCCCACGAGAACCGGGTTACTGCCTCACAGCCAAACAACTGAAAATTTGTTACCTATATATTTAGTGGCCCATGGAAAAAAGAAATTCTAGCTCCACCCCTGGGAGGGGGTAGGGTATGTATATATCATTCATCATTGCAGTAATTTCATACTCACATTCTTGAATTGTCTTTCACATTTCCAAATTGTCGTGTCTGAACCTGTACTATCACACCGGCACTCATGTAACTTACTTTGGGCACATTATTAAAAGAGATACCGGATTCGTAAATAAAATCCAAGACACATGGCTGAAGTAATATAACACATCATATAATCATTTATTACTGTTCAAAAAGATCGAATCCAGTAGAGGAATCAGAAGCATCAGAACAACGATACCTGAGCGATAGTATGTTGAAAGTGACCGCTTCTTCGCTCGATCTCGGATGCCCTCATTTCTATGACGTTGAGCAGTTCTACGGGCAGCTGTGGGTGCAAACCTTCAAAATTCCAGGACAAACAATCATACGCGGTTAGGAAGAGAATAACGGTTAGTCGCATTCCTCAAGTAGCATTATAAAAATGCTCGTGTCCCTTCTTAGATACCAAAATGAGTAAACCACGACCAAGAACAATAAGAAATTTGGATTTCGCAAAGACCAATATCGAGATTCAGATGATGCGCGTAATAAAGTAGATGACATAGTATTTAACATACAACCAGAAATTTGCTTTCTTGGAAGGGAAAAAAGAAAAGAAGAAGAAGAGAGCCACAGAAAGAGTGTAACCAGAACTACTGGAGTAGCGGTGTGAAAAAGGGGGAGAGGAGTTGGCGATCGACGGGTAAAGGGGACGACATTTCGATGCCGAGCTATTCAAGGAGGAGGACGATGAAGCAGGAACAAGAGCGCCGATCTGCCGTAGGACGAAGAGGAGGCAGCATTTTCTTCCCCGTCTACTCGCTGACAGAACCATGAGCGGAGAACCGTCGAGAGAGAGAGAGAGAGAAACCAAGACGCCCAGCCAAGTGCAGTGCAAGCCCGGTACATGTCCTACCCGCGTAAGAACCGTCTTCGGTTCCCTTCCCGATCCGCCAGTCGTCGGATGTGGTCCAAAAGCAAGTGTTCGAACCCCGCTGGATACACTGACGGACCTAGCGCGCGGGTTTACATTTACAGTCCAACCGTTTGAACTTTGAAGTGCCCGCCACATCCAAGCTTGCCCGAAGTAGGCACCAACTTTGCAACATAGATTGAATCAGAGGGGGACCTTCGGAGTAAACACAACCCAAAGGACCTACAGAAGTCAAGTGCTCGTATGGCGCGTCCCCCATGCGCGACCCGGTAGCCCGGCCGTTGACGGAGGGACCTTACTCTTCGGGCCAAAACCCCATTGAAAGATAGTGTTGCCCAACTAAAACCGTCCTAGCTATATCAAATATTAAATGGTGACTCTGCCCTTGACCTTTCAAATTCGAATTATTGTGCTGGTTTACTTGCTCGTATATGGGTATAACTTCTAGTATATTTATAGAGTCAAGTGCACACAACCCACCCGCATTTGGTACAGTTACATACTGCTCCAAGAATAATATGTTCTCAAAAAGGTGAGGCATTTGCCAAACATTTGACAAATCACAAAAGACTACCATGGACATTGTGTTCTTAACCCCACCCGTGGTACTGGTGGTGGAGCTTCCCTTTTTCAAAACCCTCAAGCGCACTCTTGCCCTCCCTCACCGCAGTCATTATAGTCTAGCACCAATGGTAACCACCTCTCTCTCTCTATCTATCTCTCTTTGTTTAACACCAAAATAATGATGGATTAAAGCTCTGAAGCTAGTATTAAACATTAATCTAATTCAGATAACATTTAATTATAATTAACTACTCTAACCTCTCACCATATTATTAAATTAATTTTTCTACCTCTTCTTATTATTTAATTAGTTTTCACAACCTCCTTAAAAGTAGAACATATTAAAATACAATATAATTGTAAGTAATAAAATATATTATTTACATCTATAAGTAGGTGTTGCCACCCTTTTGGGGAGCTAATTTGGAGGTGGAGAGAGAGAAAAGGGAGAAATATATAGAGGAAAGAGAGAGAAAAAGAGGGATGAGAGAGAAAAATAAGGAAAGAGAAATTCCGTTGGTGATGAAACTTTGCTGGATTCTTCTGCTGTAGAAATCTTGCAAAAATTTAAGGTACAGTGAAGGTTATTGCAGTTTCTCTAATTAATATAAAATTTTAGATTTTTGACCATAGAAATTTTGATTTATTTTCCTAACTTGCGTTTTGCAGCTATTCTCAACGATTTCTATGGATTGTAATTGAGAAAAATAGGCTGGCAGATGAGATTCTGCTGCATTATTATTTGACACTTTGAAGCACCTTGAAATGCATGAAACACATGCAAACAATAAATTGACTGTATCAACGACATTCGTGTGGCTTCATTGTCTAAGCTGCGTTGAAACCATGCCATTTCGCACAGCAGTTCGTTGTGTCGCGAATTTTAGCAGTAGCCCAGGATAGGTTGTGGGACCCAACTAGTCTTACTCAGCCATGACCACTACTAGATCTTAGTTGGCTACAATTCGGCTTTGGTTAGATAACCTTGGCCTTGCCCACAGTCAACCATAATTAGACTATCATTGTGATCAAAGGATTGTTTAAATTAATAAAGTTGAGATTTAGTGGCTTGAACCACGTCGCAGTTTAAGTGAATCACTTGCGTTAAATAAGTTTAACTTTATTCTTTAAACACGTAGTCATGCATATATGTATATTATTAAATTGTATTTGATTTTGGAAAAATGTGCAGCACTCAGGCTAGGAGTTCAAGCTCTATTTGTGATACAAAATCATAATTGAGTTCCAATAGTGGTGCAATTTTATGAACAAACAGTGCTTAAGCTTTGAGATGAGACTAGTTGATAAAGAAAAGCAGGTACCGCTCACAGATATAACAATATGCTCATGCATTGAATTGACTGAGCATGATGATTGTTTATTTATTTCAAGCGTTCATAGCCTGAGTTATCATTTTGATGTGGGAAATGACTTAGGGCCAGTTTTATATTTTTGGGTTGATAGTATAAGAGAAAGTCCGAGTACATTCTAGTATACTTGGAGTATCCAGGTTGATGGTACAAGGGAAAATCTGAGTATGACTTTTGTACTGGAAATGAAAAGTCTAAGATCGGTTTCCAGGTTGATGGTATAAGGAAAATTCATGTACGGCCCCGTATACTAGAATTGAAAAGTCGGAGATCGACACATGTGATGACCATAAAGAGTCGAACCAAATCTAAAACATAAAATGGGCCAAGTTGGGTGGCATGAGGGTCCGGGGACTTGTGATCGAAAACTTTCATGAATGTAGGGGTTGATGTGTAAGTGCTCCTTCACTAGGACACTTAAAGGATCCCACCTCTGGTGTGAGACCGTGTGTGTGGAATGTAGTTACTGTAGTTTTGCAGTTGAGCTCAATAAAATGTGGAGTCATGGCAGTGGTTACCTCAAATTATACCAATATTTTTGGTGACTTAGTGTTTGGAACCATAAGTTGTGCAACCGTCCACCCTAAATATCTGCCTCCAGTAAGGATACTCACTCACTATCAGTTTTAGCAATCAACACAATGCATGGGAAATTGCTGGGAAGGGATGCGTCTGATGTCATGTGTGTTTCCCTTACACATTTTTGTTTATACATATATGCACATTTCTTCGGTTGTTCGAAACTACAACTTGAGAGCCGTAGCTCCTTAACATATATAAAGTACTATAGACAAATAGGTGTGTTTCATTAGAAAAATTAATTGCTAAGATAGATTGTGTCGTATGCTAATTACGCAGGCAAGTAATGTATGTGCATAGACATATTGGGCCTATGCTAACTATTTAGATGTGTGATTGTCTTACTTCCACTTGGTCATATATATATATATATATATTTATGCTAATTACGCAGGCAAGTAATGTATGTGCATAGACATATCGGGCATGTGCTAACTATTTAGATGTGTGTGTGATTGTCTTACTTCGACTTGATCATAATATATATATATATATATATATATATATATATATATATATATATATATATATATATATATATTATGCTAATCACACTCTCTCTCATGCATTGTGGTTCCCTGCCAAGGAGAACAGCTTTTTTTTCTTTTTCTTCACTGCAGTTTTCATCTTCTTCATTCACTTTGCCTTTTTCTTATTGTGGTTCTACTGCTATGAAGAACAACTCTCACTTGTGCTATTCTGTTTTGTCTCTTCCATCACCATTTTTCTTCTTCTTCAATGTTTGTTTTCACTGTGCTTTTTGCAATGTTTCATGGTCAATGGCTTCACCATTTTCCTCATCAGCATCTGGCACCACTTGTTGTTGGTCATCCACCAATAGAGGTCATTGGGAAAAGTATAAGTGTATTTTCTACTTCCCAACGACCATCCATTTGTATTCTAAGTTCTCACTATGTTTTTCTTTGGCCTTAGTTTTCTTCTTGAAACAAAAGTCACAAAGGCTTGGGAGTGTTTAAGTTTCTCATTCAATAATTTCCTTTTGATTGGGAATGTTTTAACATTAAGGTTTCTTCATTAGCTGATTAAATGGTCACATCATCCATTATGTTGATTTAGGTGTTTGTACATGTAGGAAGAGAGAGAGAGTGGGGGGGAGGGGAGAGAGAGATCAGAGTCTTTTTTATTGCCTTTTATGTTTTTTACATGTTTTAAAATATTTTGGGTCATTTGTATGTGTTAAGAGGGAGAATGTGGGTGTATTTTTTATTATTACATCTTTTATTCATATTTTATTAGATTTTTGTTTAACTATGTGAGTTTTAGGTGGTTTTATACGTAAAAAAAGAGAGTTTGTGTATGTTTATCTTTTGATTATATTTTTTACATATTTTATTAAACTATTCTTTTCCCGTGTGAAATATTTGAGGTTGTTTTGCATGTGTAGAGAGAGTGGGAGAAAACAGGAGACAGAGATGTATATATTGTGCATTTTTATTGGCTCATCTAGTTTCTATATATTTTATTAGTTTTTTTTCGCCCTGTGGGTTTCAGGCCATCTGTATGTGAAGAGAGAGAGAAAGTGAAAGATTTAGAAAACATGTTAATGCATAATGCATGCATACGTCAGTTTTTCTTAAAGACGAACCCATGTATCAAATTTTGAAAATGGCCCCAAGGTCACGTCCCTTCCAAAACAACCAACTCAAAATTGTTTTGAACTCCCCACCATGAGAGAATCCCATAGTGAGAGAGCGATCTTGCTGCAATATATATATGACAAAAAAAACCTATTAAGGATGGATGCATTCTCATGAATGTAATCCGTCTTTGCATGGCGAAACTAATGATGAATTAGCTTGAGCATTCATTTATCCCTTTCTATTTAAAGTTATTTTGTTTCATGCTTTATTTAATTGATCAATGGTAGTAGGGGAGATTTGAAACAAGTTTTCAATCTTGTTACGTAAAAGAACCCAACCA
>JAANDH010001056.1:39489-94023 GCA_011799765.1 Nymphaea thermarum
TATATATATATATATATATATATATATATATATATATATATATATATATATATATATATATATATATATATATATATATATATATATATATATATATATATATATATATATATATATATATATATATATATATATACACTAGTGTAATCTCTTTTGAAAATCATTTTTTCTCTCTTTAAATCAGGTTGGAATACGTTCCAAACTGGTTTTTAAGAAGGGTGATCATTTTGTTGATTTTCATAGTGCAAGGCTATGCAATCATTTTCGTTTCATTTTTACTTAATTTCAGCAATCCATACGTAAGATGTATGTATGTTGTTGAAATCAGACCATGTTTTATAGGAATTGGTTTAAGAACATCAAAGTTTACATATTTGAAATGTCAACTATCCTAGAATCATCCAAAGAAGTTGACGATTTCATTACTATCAAATCTGAAATTTGAATCCATTTGAAAGACTTGTCGTTTATATCTAAGAAACAAGCTCTTTATTGGAATCAATGTCAACAACTTTCAGCTATCTAAATCAACACAAAGTCTGATTTTTTTAAAATATTTTGAGACAAAAGTGGATGTCATCCATGTCTCCCATCTATTCTAAAGATTGTTTTTGGCATCATTTGTATATTTTTCATCATTTTGATAATTTTAAGTTAAGTCTCAAGCTTATGGACTACATCTCTAATTCATGTACTTAATCATATAATAAGCACATTTAGATAAAGTCCTACATTTTAATTAAAATCAATCTTTATGTGTAGATTGTATGATATGTAATTACAATGAATGGACTTTGAGAGATTATGACAGAGTAAAGAATGTATGTTTCAAATGAATGAATCTTGAGGGATTATGAGAGAGAAAAATGAATGTTTCATATAGTTTCCCTTCTCATTTCATGCATTCACTTTCACCCAAAATCAATAGCACCACATGCACATTATCAAGAAGTTAAGTGATTCCAATTTGAGTTGCAAAAAGTGACCAAGTCATATTGCAACAAGAATTTGTAAACTTCTCTTAAATTCAAAAGAAAACACAAGCAATGCATTCCTAATTTTGACCAAAGTGTGTTTGGAAAACAACATGTTTTCTAACAATTTAGAACCTATGTTTTTATAAAAGAATGAACTCTACCAAACCAAATCACATGATTTGGCAAAAGAAGCATTCAAAAATAAATTTCCTTTGCTAAGGAAACTTAGTTATTTTCCAAAAGTTGATCATAATTTCAACTCATGAATCATCTAGAGTTCACAACAAAGAACTCAATTTCAATCTTCAAAATCCTCAAGAATTATGTATTTCAAATCGAATGGCACAAAAACAATGGTTTTGAACCAACTTGAAAATCCTCCAATCTTCAAAATGAATTCAAATCACTTATTCAAAATGAATTTTGGTTATTGAATCCAAAACCTCAATGCACAAGCATATAAGATTTGCATCAATAACTTGTACATGATCCAAATGATCATAGTCCTTGGTCCAATTACTTCTGTTAAAGGCGGCAGAAACGGTTGGACCTCGTACTGATGGGCGGATCTCTTTCTCTTGAAAATTTTTCTTCAAAACCTCAATTTCAAAGGAATTTTGCTGACTCGCATTTCGACCCCCTTCGAGAAAGGGGTGGGGTGCGAACATCCATAGTAGGGGTGGGCATCGGGCCGGGCCGGCCCATCGAGCCTGAAGCCTGGGCCCAGCCCGATAATATTGTCGGGCCGGGTACCGGGCCTAGCCACTAAAAGTCAGGCCCGCCGCGAAAAGGGAGACGAGATAGGAAGGGAGAGCCGGAGAGGGAGAGGAGGAGGGAGAGCGGAGAGGAAGACGGGAAGGGAGAGGGGGAGTAGACAGGGAGAGGAGGAGGGAGAGGGAGCAGAGAGGGAGGGGAGCGAGCGGGGGACGGAGGCAGAGAGGGAGAGGGAGCAGAGAGGGAAAGGGTCCTTCTGGGCAGAGAGGATCGCCTAGAGGCAGATCGCCTAGAGGCAGAGGAAAAAGGAACGTGGTGGTAATGGGAACTGTCGTCGCTGCTGTCGCGTGTACGTTGCAGCTGCAAGAGAAGGTATACATGGAGATTATTGGAACATCCAAACCCAAACCCAATGAGACAAGCCGAAAACCTCGATGAAAAGACGCTTAAAAAATCCTCGCATGGACGAAGGGGAAGGCGCTGCGCCCTATTGCAGAGAGAGACACAACTGCTTCCTGGTGCAAGGGGAACGTCTGCTCGCTGCTGCGGCAGGGGAGGTCCCTCTCTTACTGCTGCTGCAAGGACCGACTGCTCGATGCCGCTTGCAATGAACGATGCTAGGGAGCACTGCAAGGAGCGTCTTGCCGCTGGTAACGAAGCACAATGCCCGGATGGAAGAACGGAGCGGGACCATTTCGATGAATCAAAACCGCAGAGCCCAGCGCAGTTTCCCCTGTAGACAATGCCGCCAACCTTCTTCAGTCAGGTTGGGTGGGAGAGGGAGGGGAGCGAGCGGGGGACGGAGGCGGAGAGGGAGAGGGAAAAGGGAGAGGGAGCAGAGAGGGAGAGGGAGACGGGAAGAGAGAGGGAGGGGAGCAAGCACCAGAGGCCGCCCGACCGCCAGAGGGCGGGAGTCGGGCCGGGCTGGGCCATCGCCGTACCACCCTATCGGGCCCGGGCCCAGCGGCGGCCCCTGCCCGACGCCCAGGCCTAATCCAAAGACATGTGTTTCAGGAACATTTATTCTTGCAACCAAATGGTATCTAAGGCATTACAATTGGATAATGATGACAGAACATGATGGATTCTAGTAGGGGTGGGTATCGGGCCGGCCCAGGCCCAGCCCGATAATATTGCCAGGCCGGGTACCGGGCCTGGACACCAAAAATTAGGCCCGGCCCGGCCGACCCGCCAGTGAAGAGGGAGAGCAACCGAGAGGGAAGCTCTGGGATCCCAACAAGCGGCTACAATGGAGGAAGCTTTGGCCGGCTACAATCGAGGAAGCTCTGGGATCCCAACAAGCGGACGTCCGAACCCAAAACGATGATGCTCAACCCTGTGAGAAGAAGAAGGCAGCGGTGCATCGAAGCCCCAGAGTGAGGGTGGTCAGTTCTAGGTTTATGTCACCCGTCGCTCCGGCTTGTTCATCTTCTTCTTCCTCCACTTCCTTGGATTGTCGTGGTTCTCTGAATTGCCCAATCCCGAGGCGTGCTCCTCCTCCCTCTTCTTGTTCATCTTCTTCATTGTTGTGTTCTCTTGGTACCAACCTCCGGGGTTCGCAATCGGCATTGAGAAGGCGGGCTGGTAACTCGTGCCCAAGCACTGATGACGACGAGGGTGAGGGCGACGACACTGACGACGATTGCGCGAGCTTGGACTCGACTCCTATCAAGCCCGATGGAGGAAGGAGCATCATCAATCATCCTCTCCGGCCGGCGATAAAGCAAAAGTTTATTTGACTCCTATCAAGCCCGATGGAGGAACTAGCCAGAACCTTTTGAGACCTAACCCGCACGGAGGAGTGGTCTCCTCTGCTTCAACTACGGCTACTAGGCTGGTCCAATCGAATGGTCTTGTTGCGGAAGCTTGAACCGCTTGAGAGGATGAAGGCCACTCCGCTTGTGGGAGGAAGACGGGAAGGGGGAAGGAGAGACGGGAAGGGGGACAGAGGACATGAGAGGAGGAGGGGGAGCCCGTCAGGCCGACCGGGCCGCTGCCGGGCTGGCCTGTCGGGCCCGGGCCCGGCCGAACCCGGCCCATACCGGGCCGGCCTTACGCCCAGCCCTAGATTCTAGTGAGGTGGAATTCATCTGGCATGAGGAAGTGTTGGAGGCATGGGTTACTCCATTAGATGCATGGAATGGCTGGTGGAACTCGGTTCATATCCTCAATGTTGCTGGCCCACGACTAGAAGTGCCGACAGTCAAGAGGTCAGCATGCATCCATGAATAGTCATGCAAGTTATAGAGCATCCAACAATAAGAGACGAACACATGAGAGAATAACGAGGCCCGTTTGACCGAGCACAACACCTGCACTGCTCGATCAAAGGGCCCCGAAGGTCGTGCCCAGCCTGGTCACACCACATGCACTAGGCTATGTCCAGTCCACCAGCAAAGGACAGCCACACTGGGTGCGGTAAATGCCCAGCCCAACATGCTTAGGGGACACACATCTGAAACCCATGCTTCACCCACACCAAGAGAACCAGTGGGGTAACTTGGGTGCGCCCAGCCTCGTCAGCTTAATACGGTGGAACCCCTTCTACTAGCGGGGAGATGCCTAGCCAACCCATGTGCACCTCTTCAACAACACCCAGGGTCCCACAGGCCCATTTAATAGAAAAAGGGTGCCTTTCAGTCTTGTTGAACTAGGTAGCATGTAATGCTTCAAAAGTTTAGTCAGGTAGTTCACATTATGAAAAGAGAGGGTGACTGGTTTCGGTCAATCTGAGTTTGTTATAATTGGTATTAAAGCTAGTTCAAGACATACTTAAGGTTTCACACGCACATACATGTGTGTCTTAGAGGTTGTTTAAATTACCCGGAACACCCCAGAACGGAACGGGCTGTTTTGTTTTACTGACTCAAATGGGGGAAGAAGCTGACACAGGAACATGGGGTATAAAAGCCCAACCTTTTTCATGGCGTTCCATGGTTTACCACGAAACATCGTCCGCCAAACACACACGAAACCCTCACCCTCTCTCTCGAGCGGTCTCTTTGTCTCCCTCTATCCCCTGCAGTGTCCTTCTCCTGTGACCCTGGCTTCACTTATAGGTCAGCAATGGTCGAGTTCAACCAGACAATAACCTCACCACCTCTTCATCCAACTCACTAGTCTGGAATCACCACTGCCCTGTGGCTTTTCAATAACCTGATCGCCTCTTCAAACCATTTATCTTCCATCCGGTAGCAGCTCGAGCTCGTCAGTAGCAGTTCACCGCCAGGAACTTGCCAAGAAGCCTCTTCGTTGCAATATACAATCACTCACTTTGTCTTTGAATGGCCATGGCTTGCATCAACCGTGGCCAACATCCATCGATTTTTGTCTCGCACTCCTAATCTATCTTCCAATTTGCAGCCTTTATCGGTGGAACAAATCATTAGCAGTGTTCCCTCTCTATTCTCCAATGGTACAAGTATAGTTGGCACCTCTAGCCTCTCTCTCTTTCCCTTTCGGTTTCCTTGTCTCTTTCACTGATTCAATATGTCCCTGCTTGATCTGCAGTGGGAGTGTGGGACCATTAGAATAGTACAACTACAGCTCATTTTGAGGTACAAGCCCTCAACATGTTCGATGAAATGTCTGGTTTTGTTTTTTCACTTATATTCTTTTCTTTTCCTTTTAGTACTGCTTGGATGTATATCAGTGTAATAACATCATAGTTACATATATAAGTGATCTTGGCATGAACAGATTCCTGTTTGCCCAGTTTGACGTCTTATGCAAATGCTTAAGTTATTTTCATAATAAATTTATAATAATGTGTTACATTGGCTTTGATATATATGGATGGCTTATTGCTGATGATGTGCCACTAGGTGCTTTTCTCTCTTCTAATTGAGTTTTTAAGAGGACGTGTTTGTGTGTTTGAACTTTTTCAGCTTTGTGACATCTTGGTTTTTTTTTAACTTGAAACCTGGTTTGAGTGTTCGAGTGATAAGACCAAAATGATGTTTTTTATAAAGAACATGATGGAGTATGGGTTCTTAAAAACTCAGTTGTGATTTTTGCCTAAACATACCTTTAGCACCATTTTGAAGGCAAAACGAATTTTGCTTGTAAAATGGCATTTATATGTGCCAGTAAAACACACCCTTAAAATTTGAAGTCTGTTTTAGAGTTCATAGTTGAGAATGTTAAGATTGTCATTTTGGAACTTCATAAAATTTGAAGCAGTCATATCAACCTGCGTCTGATCAGTCATATGTTTGTCAGTATTAGAAAAAATATACAGTGGTGCAGAAATCAGCGTCATCTACTAATTCACTCACAAATGTTTAGTGCATGTTGGTTCAAAGCAAGAAGCTAATGGCCAGACTGTCATAGCTTCGTGTTTAGTCTCCAAACCTATTTGTATAATTCAATCTGGTAGCGAAAGCTCTAGGTAGTATAGTCTTGATATATGCCTTTGATGTGTTCTTTTATTTTTTGAGGAGTTATATGTGTTAGGTAGCATTCTTCTTTCTCAGATAATTATCGGTTGTCATGTCCTTATTTCCTTCACCTCGAGTGTTCATAAAAGGAGAAGAGGAATAACGTATTCTTGAGTGCTTGTCAAACAATGTTTTGTCGTCACATTCTCATAACAAAAAGAATGGTAGCAATTAGTATTTCTTTCTTGTGAAAAATTTCTATATAAAGGCATTTTTTAGTTAGAAGGACAATACTGAAACACAAACTTTTACCTGCTCCAAACGTAAGATGGATTACTTGTATAGTACCATTGAAAGAAATCAAAGAGAGAAGCAATAATGTGCATCAAAATTAATGGATAATTGGAGACGCTAACTTAATAGATCCTTTGATTTGATTAGATCATATTCTGATTTGTAATTTAGGCCACAATTGATTCAAGTTCAGAATTAATGTGCATGAGTTTTGCTAATTGGGGCAAGCTATCATCAATGTTCTGTTTGGTCCAAAAATTGTGTAGGCAGTATCAACATGTACTTTATATGTCATGGTTCATTTTATGCATTGTTTATAGTGGCATCTCTTATTTTCAGCTACTAAGATGAAGGTCATTTTCCAAAAACTTTTAGATATATTTATCCATTGTGAGATATTACATATCTATATATTGTGTCTATTTAATGTCAACTTTGCTACTATATTTGCAGATTAGAAGGATGTACAGAACGTGAGAAGAAAGTCAACTACAATTTAGCAGCTATAGTGGAGCAGAAGACCAGTTGCTGGTGAGTTACCATAGTTGTCGAGGTGTTTGTAGTAGGTTTAGTCTTATTATCTGCAGGAACCTTTGTATCCATTTTTGTGTCTATGTACGCTGGCATCTGGCCCCCAATAGTTTGTATTTCTATTATGTGGTTTTATTTAATAATGCTGACTGTCTGAACGTTTGGTTTTTGTTAGATGAATCAAAATTTCAATGAATTGATTTTGTTGTATTGATACTTTGTATATTATTTTGATTTACATGTTATAAATTTTGGAATGATATTAATATAACATGTGCTTGTTCTATCGAACACTGAGATATGAATGATTTTTATGACATGTGGTTATATGATGTCTCTAAAGACTATGGACAGAACAATTGAAACCAATAAACACTATGTTCATGTTTTCAAACGGCAGACAGAACAAACATAGCAAATAAAACATGATGCACATATGCAAATGTTGCAGGATCACCTCCACCAGGACATTACATTGGGAGCAATTTATGTTATAAAACAGTTGTCTTGTAATATAAGTTTGAACATTAGTTCTACATATATGTTCTGTTTATAAACATTTAATTGCTTTGTTTGTTTCATTTGATACATGAAAAAATATGAGCAGGTTTCTTAAGGGAAAAAATTAAAACACTTTCACCGACACATAAATTTTCGTCGCTAAAGAGTAATAGTGATGTTTAGATGACATCGGTTAAAGTTTCCTGATGTCAATGTAATTATCGGTAAAAAAATTTGTGGACATCCAAGAGCATTGTCAGTATAAAGTTTTAACAATGGTCAACCAAATATAAGTAAAACAAACTATTAGCTGGACGTCAATAATAACCAATGTTTACCTATGTTGTGAGTTCATCGGTGATGGCCCTACATTGACCCGCGGCTCTTGTATGTCGGTGACGTTTTTCACCGCCACTCGCTTCACTTAAGTTGAACCGAAATGTTGGTAAAACCTTTACCGACATGTAGCCATGTTTCACTAACATATTGTGGCCATTGGTAATTCCTAGGCTTTTTGTAGTGTAATATATAAAATAGAAATCAAACATTGGACATAATAGACAAGATAGCATGGACAAAAGATAAAACCAACCCTAGACAAAAGGTATATGGTGGACAAATAACAGGTGCGGTAGACAGCACATCCTGCCCGTTTTGTTTGATAGAAAAGTGCCCGTTTTGTTTGATAGAAAAGTAAGGGGGTGGATTGTAATGCATTAAAAGTTTAGTCTTGTATCTAACATTGTGAGGTATCTTGGGGGACTTATAGAGGGAATTGTTATGTGGTTGGTTGTTGAGTTCCTAGTTTTTTTGGGCTAAATACGAAACTGGTAGGGGTAGGTTGGGATCGGTCAATTGGATTGTTACAAAGCATGCCCAAATGCCTCCCTAGATACTATGTAGCATCAACCTGGGTTGATCCAACCCATTTAGGACATTTCCTGAAGCCTGCCCACCACCGTGGACCGCTTAGCTTGCATGCATGCTCCAGCAACCTCCAGGAGACTGCCACCTCAAACGGTAACACCACACGCAAGGACCAACCACTGCAAGAGGATGTTGCACTGCCCAATCCTGACAGATATCCTGGGTGATGAGGTAGGTCAGGCCTAGCTAGGCTGCCACAGAACCAATGCATGGTCGAGGTTGTCGCTCCAACCTATCATCTCCTACTCGCTTGCCACCTTAGCCTCCAAGAAAGTGCCAAGTCAAATTCTCAAGATTTTGTGCTTCTTTAAGTCTAACTCATCAATCTGGCCAGCCTATAATGAAACAACTAGAAATCTAGTTGAACGATTGAAGATTGTACCATCAGTGTTCCCCCGTGTCTAAGAGTCTATAAAGTCCTTTGCTTGGTTTTGCATTGTACTTCCTTTGCTTATGTTGAGTACTTTGCATACGCTTGTTTACTTGTAAGGGAGTACCCTCCCACCGGTCTAAGTGTCATGCATTATGATTCTTAGTATTGGGTGGTCGGCATGAGAATCTTGTAAGTGGCTTCAGCCATCCTATGTAAGCAAAGTTGAGATCATTTTCCTTTTTTACCTTTCTCGTGATGTACAAGTTTTTCAAGTTGAATACATTGTTATATTTCTTTATTCACAAAAAACTTTCTTTATGCACTTGTTTTCTAAAACAACCTTTGCGCCCCTTTCGGTGGTTTGAAGGCTGACGACAATTACGTTCTTGCCGTGCCGCACGGGCTGAAGGAGTCACCCGTGACAACTAGTATTAGAGCCCCAGGTTCTGTTCAATCTAGGGAAGCAATTGGAGAGTCAGTCTATAATTACACGCCGGCGATCATTGATCGAAGAGAATGTCATGGCGACTCAATATAATCTACGAAGCGCCAAGGGCAAGGGAGTAGCCCAGTCTGACGAGATGGGTACATCCTAGGGTCAGGAAGACCTGGCCGAGGTGGTGAACAAGCTGGTTGTCGACGTAACTACTCACGAAGAAGCGTTGGGCAATGCAGCTGAGTCCTTCGGTGAAATGAAGGACAAGATGAAGATCCTGCGGGAACAAATGATCGACCTTATGGCCATGAATCAGTCACTTCCTGACACAATGACCGCATTGCAAGTTGAAGTCAAGGAACTTCAGATAAAGAACCACACACTACAATGACAAGTCTCTGTAGGTGGAAGTGACGATCGACTAGCGAGGGTTGATGTTCAGAGGCCAGCAAAATACAACGGAAATTGGGATAGTCGAGTGATCGACAACTTCTTGTTCCAAGTGGAATACTATCTGGATCTGCAAGGCGTTGTGGGGGACGACCTTCAGGTCAAGACTGCGGCTATGTTGCTTGAAGGCGATGCTGTAGCGTGGTGGATAAGGAAACAACTCGACATTCAAAAGGTGATCTGCACAATAGACACTCAATGATTTTCAGCGAGAGTTGAAGACTTACTTCATGCCCCCGAATGCGACATGCCATGCCTATCGAATGACCGGTGAATTGAAAAATGCGGGATCCCTGCGAGAATACGTGAGGGCCTACCAGAGGCTCATGTTAGACGTACCAGATATGCAAGAACAAGATAATCTGAACTGGTTTATTTTGGGACTTCAACCGTGGGCACAATCCGAAGTGGAAAGGAGTAATCCAGAGACCTTGGAGGATGTTTGTGTGGTAGCAGAACGCTTGGCCGATACCTAGCACAAGAGCTACACTAACACCTTCAAGCCTTCGAAGAATCCTGACCATGGAGGAAAGAAAGAGGATCGATGAGAACGTAAAGATGGATCATTGACTCAACATCAAGTCGAGAAGAGACTTTCTTTCATAAAAATGACAACTCTCATAATAGAGTAATGTTGGTTTTGCGAATGTAGCCACTTAACCAGACAATGTCCAAAGCGTCTAAACAAAAATAATCAAGCAAGCTCTTCAAGGCAATCTGCTAATGCGGCACAAGGTGAAGAAGGAGAAGGACCAAAGATGAGTGAACTTCCACTTCTGAACACCATAAAAAGAGAGGAAAAAATGAAGGTGACATCGACACATTCCAATGAACTTATGTACCTAGAGATTCTGGTAAATGGAAGGCCTACAATGACTATGGTAGACATGGATGCCACACACAACTTCGTCTCAGAGGAGGAGGCGAGGAGATTGGGCCTCACCCTTGGAAAGGGAGAGTTACCCATGAAGGCGGTGAACTCAGAGGCAAAACCCATCCACGGAGTAGCCCGGGATACAATTGTGAAGATTGAGAGTTGGTCAGGAAGAGTCAACTTCTCGGTGGTCCCGATAGATGATTTTCGGATGATCTTAGGCATGAAGTTCATCAGTACAACGAAGATGGTCCCAATGCCGCACTTGCGTAATATCAGTATAATGGACGAGAAGTCTCTTTGTATGGTTCCAGCAATATCGGTTAAGAGGGATAAGGGAAAGACTGAAATGATATCCGCTCTTCAGTTGAAGAAAGACCTAAAGCACGGGAAGAGACGTACTTGGTGGCAATCAATGAAGTGACTAATGCTTCCATTGGTTTGGTCCCAGATGCGCTTGCGTCTATCTTAGCGGAATTCGAAGGAAAAATGCCTGCGGTGCTCCCTAGACGGCTGCCACCTCGATGTGAGGTGGATCATGCTATAGAACTCATTCCTGGTGCCAAACCCTCCGCGATGACACCTTATTGGATGACCCTTACAGAGTTAAAAGAACTTCGACGACAACTGGATGAAATGCTAGCTGGAGGTATAATCAGACCCTTCAAAGCTCCTTTTGGTGCACCAGTATTATTCCAAGCAAAACATGATGGCTCCAAAAGGCTATGTGTGGATTATAGGGCACTGAACAAGGTAACAGTGAAAAACAAATACCCCTTACATTTGATTGCAAATTTTTTTTATCATCTAGGTGGAACTCGGGTATTTTCTAAGTTGGACCTCAGATCGAGATATTGGCAAGTTCAGATTGTTGACGGCAACGAGCCAAAGACAACTTGTGTCACTCGCTACGGTGCCTTTGAATTTTTAGTAATGTTGTTCGGGTTGACGAATGCCCCAACCACTTTTTCGACTCTAATGAACAAGATATTCTATCTGTACTTAGATAAGTTCGTGGTAGTCTATTTTGATGATATTGTTGTGTACAACAACTCAATGGGAGATCTTGTGGAACACATACGGACAATGTTTAAGGTGTTGAAGGAAAACGAACTATATGTGATGCCGGGAAGTGCTTATTCGGCCAACAAGAAATCAGTTTTCTCGGTCATATAGTGGATAAAGGTTAGCTGCGAATGGACACGAAAAATGTGAGGGCTATTCAAGACTCGAAACCACCAACCAATGTACCAGAATTGCGTTCTTTTCTCGGCTTGGCGAACTACTATCAACGATTCATTGAGTGGTATTCTTTGATAGCTGCACCTCTCATTGATTTGTTGGAGAAGAACCGAACTTGGAAAGAACTTGAAAAAGATGCATTTGAGAAGTTAAAGAGGGCCCTGACGTAGGGGCCTGTGCTCAGGTTACCCGACCACACGAAGAAGTTTGAAGTCCAGACAGATGCATCAGATTTTGCCATTGGCAGAGTGTTGATGCAGGAAGGTCATTCAGTTGCCTATGAAAGCCGAAAGCTTAAAGATGCGGACCGACGGTACTCCGTGCACGAAAGAGAAATGACAGCCATTATCCACTGTCTTCTCACATGGAGACATTACTTGTTGGGGGCCCAGTTTGTAGTAAAGACTGATAATGTAGCCATAAGCTACTTCCAGACTCAAAATAAGTTCAGCTCGAAGCAAGCCCGATAGCAGGAATTCCTTGCAGAATTCGATTTCGCCTTGGAGTACAAGGCAGGGAGAACAAACGTCGTAGCTGATGCACTAAGTCTGAAGGTGGAGTTGGTAGCTACTCAGACAACATCATCCGAAGCGCAACTCGAATTTGTTCTTCTCGGGCGGATTCGAGAAGGAATGAAATAGGACCCTGTGGCGAAGCACTTGGTCGGGACAGTTGAAGCGAGAAAAACGCGACGATTCTGGTTGCATGATGGACTTTTGATGGCAAAAGGCGGACGAGTGTTCGTACCTAGATGGGGTAACCTTCGACGACACTTGCTGAAGGAATGCTATGACTCGTTGTGGGTTGGCCATCCTGGCTAGGAGCAGACACTAGCACTCCTCGAACGTGGTTACTACTGGCCACAAATGCACGATGATGTTGAAACCTATGTGAAAACATGCTTGATTTGCCAGTAGGACAAGGGAACAAATAAGAAGTCTGCCGGCCTCCTGGAGCCTCTTCCTGTTCCAGATTGTCCGTGGGGATGACTCTCCATGGATTTCATCGTCAGCTTATCCAAAGTTGACGTCTTTAGCTCCATCCTTGTGGTTGTGGATAGATTCTCGAAGTATACCACCTTCATCCCAGCCTCTAAGGAATGTCCCACAGAGAAGGAGTTATTTGTAAAGCACATAGTCAAGCACTGGGGCGTGCGAAAAAACATTGTAAGTGATGACGCCCGCTTCATAGAGAAGTTTTGACGTGAAGTATTTCGTTTGCTGCGTTCAGATTTATTATTCTCAACAAGTTTTCACCCGCAAACTGGTGACCACATTGAACGGATCAACGAATTGTTAGAACAATACCTTCAACATTATGTCAGCGCTTATCAAAAGCGTTGTGTGAAATTGTTGGATGTAACTCAATTTTGCTACAATTTACAGAAGAACGAGTCATCTAGACATACTCCGTTCGAGATAGCCACTGGATAACATTCTGAAGAAAACCGAAATAGATATGCAAGAGACTAAAGAAATAATATGGCACCAGGATTTCCCTCCTACATTATCACGTTCGATGAGATGAAGAATTGCAGCTCCATATTTTACTTACGTTCATGTTTGTGTGTGTATAAATGTCATATGGTTGTGTGTAGCCCCTTATAGTGCTTCAAAGGCCTTTTGGAGGAGCTTTTCTTCCTTGTTTTGTAACATTTTTATGTAATTTTATGTATTAATTTTGAAATGTGTAAATAATTTCTTTTATAATGCAATCCTTTTGTGTTCTCTCTCTCTCTCTCTCTCTCTCTCTCTATATATATATATATATATATATATCTCTCTCTCTCTATATATATATATATATATATATATATATATATATATATATATATATAGTAAAACAAAAGGTAGAATAACTACAATAGGTATGGTTTTTTTTTTTTTTATGGTTAATGCATAAAAACTGTGGCCATTTTAAGTGATGAGCACAGTCAAAACCATGGGTGTTGGTCTAGGTAAACCGTGGCTAGCTATTAGATGCAACAACCATGGATAAAACCATGACAAAAGAGCAATAGCCACAAGGACTATTGCGAAAGTCACTTTACTTAACAGCCACAAAAAAGACCATGGCTGAAAATGCTTGCAGCCTTGGTTTTTGGGTCTTTGGGCCACAATTTTGGCAGTGGCTAATAGCCATTTTTGTTGTATTGTCATGTGATTATATATGCATGTTTCATTTATCTAGCAGGCCAGATGCATTTTTTTGTGTCCAGGATGTAACTATATAATACCTATTATGCTATATTTTTTTTGAAAGGTATAGAAAAACCATCCTGAAAAAAAAGTTGTGCGTCATAGTTTCTAAGCACAAAGTTAATCAGCATGGTATTAAACATTTGTAGGCACAATTTTGAACCATTGTTAAATGTTTTTAGTGACAGTTTGTTGCGTTTTTAACTCTGATATTTGTTGTCACTGAAAACATATTCTCTTGTTGCGATGGCACAGGGAGAACTCTAATTGTACGCATAGACATTGTCGCCCATCAACAATAAGAGTCCCATGCATGCTTTAATCTTATTTACCTTTTTATAAATATCCATTTGATTGTTCAACGCTTATATATGCTTATTCATTTTTCCTGTAGCATACATTTGGTTCCTGTTGTTGGATGCTATCTTATGATGTACATCTTTGACATCTTGCCCAAACAGTGATTGATGTTTCGGTGAGGCTTGTTTATGGTAACGTTGATAGATGTACTATAGGAAAAAGGGATGCAATTGAGAAGCCTTGGAAAATCCATGTGATGAACGCGTCCGATTGCCAAATTAGAAGTAATCAGTAGCAGAGCTACTTGTTGGCTAGAGTAGGCCACTGCCCATGCCAGCCCATCAAAAAATTCATCATATTCTATTAATTTCACATTGTTACAACTCTAAAATTTTATGCAATGCCCACACCAAAGTTGTGTCACCAATGCAAGTGCACCATAAATGAAAAATCTTGGTTCCACCACTGGTAGTAATTTAGAAGAACTACAATCATCTATTAAGATTTCATGTTCAAGGTGACGGTTGTAAATAGTAGAAGGTCTGAATGGTGTCTTCTTGAGCTGGTTGCGTTCATGACCTTCTATTTCATATAAATTGCATGCTGATGTCTGATAAGTAGTATTTTCTGTGACATTGAAGTAGATTTTTTATTACTTTTATGATTCTTGTTTTCGTATTTCTAAATTTAGAAAGCATTCACCTTTATATGATTTTGAATTATATGCATATATATAAAAGCATGTGATTTATTCTTTCTGATATTTGTAATAGTAAATGAACTTAAAAAAAGTTTGCAATAGTCTGTAGTTACATTAGATTGTTAAACGTCTCAAGATGGTGGTCTTTGGCAACCTACTATATTCGTTTATTTTTTTAAAGCTAGTTTCGGCCGACACAATCTGTCATCGGCAGCAACAAGATACTCATTTAATTTAATGCACCGTGCCATCTTAGTCTTATTAACTAATCCTTACCGTTTGTGGCTTTCTCCAATAGTTGAAGTTGGACGACCTGTTGGTTCATGGTTTTCCGATATCGTATAAATTATCTCTGATGCTACCGTACCGTCTACAATTGACTGAAACGTCGTAAAGAGACCTCATCCATTCCGGCATTGAGTCGAGTCCGTTTCTTCTTTTTTCTCTTTAATGGGTTGTTTAACGAGGCCCAAATTGTGTAATTATAGAATTAAAATTCTTTTTATGAATTGAAAATTTTGTTATCAAACAAAGAATTTTGATTGAAAAATTATGAACTTATTTTTGAATTAAAATAGAATATTAGAGCTTTTCTCATCGCACTTTTGGCAGGCATGATGCTCTTATTTGATCAAATTTTAATACATGTTTTATCAAACACATCATTTTCAATTCTAAACCATGAAACATAAAAGAAATTAGAACTAAAATTTTCATTCTAATTCTAATTTAATGTAGAATTTTGTTTTTAAAAATTTTTTATTCTGTAATCAAAATTCAAAACCGACAAAAAATCCCTAAAGGAATGTGTCTTACCCAAATCACCACCAGTCAGACTTTCTTTCGTAAATAAAACTTGCAATTGATCACGACAAATTACTATAATACCATAAAAATTAATATAATGCATTAACTTCCAAATGTTACACATTATTGGAACCGCTGGCCTTGTTCCCCTGCGTCTAGGGTCTGTACAGTCCTTTGCTTTGCTGTATGTACTTTGTTTATGTTGTGTCTTGTTGTAAGCTAGTTTGTTCACCTATGTCGGAGAACCCTCCCAAAACGGCCCCAAGTGTAATATTGGGATTCCTTGTTTTGGATGGTCGGCATCGGGAATTCTGTAAGCGGCTTCGGCCATCCTTGCAAGTAAAGTTAATAGCTTACTTGTTTTCCCTCGTGATGTACTCTTCTCTCTGAAGTGAAATATATTGCGAGTTTCTTTCCACACTCTGTGCAATTTGTGTTCTTGTGTTCAAAAGTTTTCCAAAAGCGTTCAAGTGATCTGCGCCCACTTGAACGAAGGCGAAGGCTTGCGGCTTACTGGCGAGAGTCTGCCGCGCCGCGCGGTCCGGAGTTGTCGGCCCGTGATTTCAGACAATCTGGGGAAGCGATTGGAGAGTCGGTGTAGATCGTCGCGCCGACTTGCAGCAATTGAAGAAAGCGCCATGGCATCAAACTATAACCTTAGGAGTGCCAGTGGCAAGGAGCCGGCCCGCCCAGAAGAGGCGAGTTCGTCCCACGACCAGGGGAACCTGGAAGAAACTGTGAACAGGTTGGTGGCGGATGTGGCCACCCATGAGGAAGCCCTCGGCTTTGCTGCCGAGACCTTTGAAGGATTCAAGGAGGAGATGAAGTTGATGCGGGAACAGATGGCCGAGTCAGTGGCCATGAGCCGATTACTCTCCGACTTGGTGAAAACCTTACAGGACGAAGTTGCTGGACTTCGGGCTTCAAATCAGCGACTGCTACGTACTAACTCGGCCAGTAGTAACTAGGAGAGGACCAGCAGGGTCGACGTTCAACGTCCGGCGAAGTATAGTGGTAGCCGGGTTGCGAGGGCGATCGACAACTTTCTGTTCCAAGTGGACTACTACCTGACTTGCAGAACGTGGTAGAGGAGGATCTGAAGATCAAGACCGCGGCCATGCTCCTAGAGGGAGATGCAGTGGCCTGGTGGAGGCGGAAAATGCTGGATATTGAGAATGGGGACTGCACCATTCGAACCTTTGATGACTTCCGCAAACAATTGAAGGGGTACTTCATGCCCGTGGATGCCGAAAGGCACGCTTATAGGTTGGTTGCAAACCTAAAGCAGACTGGCGCCTTGAGGGACTACATCCGGGCATATCAAAAGGTAATGTTGGATGTGCCTATGATGCCAGAAAAAGACAAATTTCACTGGTTCATCATAGGGCTCCAATCTTGGGCTCAAACCGACGTGAAGAGATCGAATCCAGAAACCTTGGAACAAGCATACGTGGCAGCTGAGCGCTTGGCAGATACCCAGCGCAAGACCTACACGGATACCTTCAAGGCTACGAAGAAGTCCGACCACGGCGGCAAGAGAGACGATCGGCGAGACCACAACAGGAATGAACAGGTGTTCCAGAAGCCAACCGAGAGAAAAACTTTCTTTCGCAAGGACTACACTGGGCTACCAAGGGATCCGACTTGCTGGGTATGCGGAGGAAAGCACCTAGCGCGCATCTGTCCGAAGAGGGTGAAACCTACCGGGCAGGCCAATGCAGCGAGGGCCACCGAAGACGAGACCGAGCAAGGGCAGACACGAATGGGTGCCGCTCAGGCGATCAATTGTGCAGAGCCGTGCAGTGTCTAGCAGTTTGGTGGACAAGAAACTGATGTACCTAGACGTCACTCTGAATGGAACGTCTACTGTTGCGATGGTAGACTCAGGGGCTAAACATAACTTCGTCTCGGAATAGGAGGCGGAGCGAGTTGGATTGAAGCCTGTGCCGCAACAGAGAACCCTCAAAACGGTGAACTCTAAAGCCAGGCCCGTCCTGGGAGAAGCGAAGGGTGTAACTGTTCAGATTCAAGGCTGGACGGGAGTCACTAACTTCTCCGTAGTGCCTTTGGACGATTTCAAGGTGATTTTGGGGTTGGAGTTTCTTCGAGGCCAGGATGCAATGATATTGCCGAGAACCAACACGTTGATGTTGATGGGTGCGGATCAGTCCCACACAGTGCACTGCCACTCCATAAGAAACAAGTCTCAGCCGATGTTGTCGGCCATGGGGAGCAAACATTCCTCATGGCCGTACGTCTAGCAGAAGATGACCCTCAGCCGAGAGTCATTCTGCCAGGACTAGCCCCGGTCCTCCGGCAGTTCGAGGAAGTAATGCCCCCCGAGCTGCCCCCCGAGCTGCCCAAGTGCCTACCTCCAAGGCGTGAAGTTGATCACGAAATCGACTTGGTTCCTGGAGCCAAGCCGCCAGCCATGGTCCCCTACCGAATGGGACCGGCCGAATTGAAGGAGCTGCGCACGCAGCTTGATGACATGCTTGAGTCAGGGATCATCTACCCCTCTAAGGCACCATTCGGGGCTCCTGTGTTGTTCCAGACGAAACACGATGACTCTAAGCGACTCTGTGTGGACTACCGTGCCTTGAATAAGGTGACGGTGAAGAACAAGTATCCTTTGTCTCTCATTGCAGACTTGTTTGATCAGTTGGGTAAGGCGAGGATCTTCTCGAAGTTGGACCTTCGTTCTGGCTATTGGCAGGTCAGGATTGTGGAAGGTGATGAACCAAAGACCACTTGCGTCACCCGCTATGGAGCATATGAGTTCCTAGTCATGCCATTCGGGTTGACGAATGCCCCTGCGACTTTCTCCACTCTTATGAACAAGATATTCTATCCCCACCTTGACAAGTTTGTGGTAGTCTACCTTGACGACATTGTGGTCTTTAGCAGCGATTTGGAGGAGCACGTCAGTCACTTGAAGACGGTGTTCCAAGTACTCAAAGACAATGATCTTTTCGTGAAGAAAGAGAGTGCCTCTTTGGACAGCGGGAGATCAGTTTCCTCGGCTACATAGTAGGGAATGGCCAGCTGCGAATGGATCCGGAGAAAGTGAAGGCTGTTCAAGAATGGAAGCCGCCCTCCAACGTGCCTGAATTGCGGTCCTTTCTTGGGTAAGCTAATTATTATCGGCGGTTCATCACGGGGTACTCCTTGATAGCAGCGCCCCTCACTGACCTACTCAAGAAGAACAGATTCTGGATTTGGACACAGTCCGCGCAGGATGCTTTTGAAGGCCTGAAGCGTGCCTTTGTAAGAGAGCCCGTTCTCAGGTTGCCAGATCACTCGAAGCCCTTTGAAGTACACACAGACGCCTCTGATTTTGCCATTGGTGGGGTATTAATGCAGGACGGCCATCCGATTGCCTATGAGAGTCGGAGGTTGAAGGACCCTGAGAAGCGTTATACCGTGCATGAAGAGAGATGACCGCCATTGTGCATTGCTTGCGCATATGGAGACACTACCTACTGGGGGCAGACTTCGTTGTGAAGACGGACAATGTGGCCACGAGTTACTTCAAGACTCAGAAGAAGTTAACTCTGAAGCAGGCTCGTTGGCAGGAATTCTTGGCAGAGTTTGATTTCGCTCTGGAGTACAAGGTTGGAAAGACCCACGTGGTAGCGGATGCGTTGAGTAGAAAGGCAGAACTTGCAGCCTCTCGGGCGGGGACCTCCGAAGCACAGTTGGAGGGTGCGCTCCTCGAGCGGGTTCGTGAAGGAATGCGGCAAGACTCAACGGCCCAACACTTGGTTGCCTTGGCCGAAGCGGGGAAGACTCGAAGATTCTGGCTGCGAGATGGGTTGCTACTCACCAAGGGCGGACGTGTTTTCGTGCCAAGTGGGGCAATCTCCGGCGGGAGCTGACTAAGGAGTGCCATGATACGCTTTGGGCTGACCATCCTGGCCAGGAGCGGACTCTGGCCCTTCTCGAACGTGGTTATTACTGGCCCCAGATGCGCGATGATGTGGAGGCATATGTGAAGACTTGCCTCATTTGCCAGCAGGACAAATGGACTAATCAGAAGCCTGCTGGTCTACTGGAACCTCTTCCTATTCCAGACCGTCCGTGGGAGAGTATTTCCATGGACTTTATTGTGAATTTACCCAGTGTTGATGGCTACAGCTCTATCTTTGTTGTGGTTGACAGGTTTTCCAAGTATGCCACGTTCATTCCAACTACAAAGGAGAGTCCAGCGGAGTTGTTTGTGAAGAACATTGTGAAGAACTGGGGTGTGCCGAAGAGTATTGTGAGTGATTGCGATGCTCGCTTCACGGGCAAATTTTGGCGTGAAGTGTTTCGGTTGCTTGGCTCAGACTTACTGTTTTCCACAAGCTTCCACCCGCAGACTGATGGTCAGACCGAGCACATCAATGCCTTGTTGGAACAGTATCTGCGTCACTTTGTCAGCGCCAACCAAAAGAACTGGGTAAAGCTGCTTGATGTGGCTCAATTCTGTTACAACTTGCAGAAGAGTGAGTCTTCAGGCCACAGCCCCTTCGAGGTAGCCACAGGACAGCAGCCGTTGATGCCTCACATTGTTGCTGCCCAGGAGAAAGGAAGACCAAGCTTCGCCTACCAGTTTGTCAGAGACTGGCAGGAACAGACGGAGATAGCGAAGGCGTTCTTGCACAAGGCCGCCAAGAAAATGAAGAAATGGGCAGGCAAGAATCGAAGACCTGCTGAGTTCCGAGTAGGAGACCAAGATCTTGTCAAGCTTTACCCAGACCGCTCGGGCATCTTCCGTGGGCGACATCGAGCGTTGATAAGAAAGTATGAAGGGCCATTCACTGTGATCAAGAGAATTGGGAAGTTGGCATATAAGTTAGATCTACCGCCAGACTTCAAGGTGCATTCAGTGTTCCACGTCTGTAACCTGAAGCCGTTCTACGTTGATGATGAAGACCCGGAGAGAAGCCAGCCCCGGAGGGAACCGATCCTGCAGCGCGCCCCGTCCAACCGGCGTGCCAGCGACCGTCAGCTAGACCAAATCCTTCGACACAAAGTGAACTATCTTGGTGAACCAAAGCGATACTTGGTCAAGTGGGTAGATGATGATCAACCAACGTGGGAGTATGCCTTTCGCTTCAAGCGGAGTCACCCGGAGGAAGTCAGAATCTACCATGAAGCAGCTAGCGCCGAGGATGGCGCTTGATTTGAAGGGGGGAACATGTTTCCCTGCTTCTAGGGTCTGTACAGTCCTTTGCTTTGCTGTATGTACTTTGCTTATGCTTTGCTGTATGTACTTTGCTTATGTTGTGTCTTGGTGTAAGCTAGTTTGTTCACCTATGTCGGAGTACCCTCCCAAAACGGCCCCAAGTGTAATATTGGGATTCCTTGTTTTGGATGGTCGGCATCGGGAGTTCTGTAAGCGGCTTCGGCCATCCTTGCAAGTAAAGTTAATAGCTTACTTGTTTTCCCTCGTGATGTACTTTTCTCTCTGAAGTGAAATATATTGCGAGTTTCTTTCTACACTCTGTGCAATTTGTGTTCTTGTGTTCAAAAGTTTTCCAAAAACGTTCAAGTGATCTGCGCCCACTTGAACGAAAGCGAAGGCTTGCGGCTTACTGGTGAGAGTCTGCCGCGCCGCGCGGTCCGGAGTTGTCGGCCCGTGACAGGCCCCTACTGAATGGGCCGGGACGGGGCTGCATGGCGTAAGGGGAAGGGGAAGGAGGAGGCTACCTCCGACCCAGGCCAATTTTAAGCAAAACCTGCCATCTTAACACCTAACCAACTCCTCCCGAATCCTCTCCCTCAGGGAGCGAAATCAAACACTCTCTCTTCTCCCTCCTCTCGTGTTATGCAACCGTAAAGACCCAAAAAGGTTTACTTACTCCCCCATACAATTACCAAGAAGGAAAAAAGAGCGACATACAATACATTATTATAAATGGTGCTCCAACCTCCAGTAGTATAAAATACGATATTATCTCCCGCAACCAAAGCCCCAAGAAGAAAGAAGAAAAAGGACACCCTAATTCAACAACAGAGGCAGCAAGGGGAAAAACTGAAACGGGATTTCCCTTGGAAGACAGAAAGTTCAAGGACCGGCGTCAACAAAAGGAGGACCGATGGGAGGAATGCTGAAGGGGACCACGCACTAGCAGACGCCAGTCTTGCGCTGCTGGACGTACATCTTCCAGATCCTGGTGACCTCGCGTTGGGTCTCCAGCTCCGTCTTCTTGACGATGGTGCCGTTCTGGCACTTCTCCTCGGAGACCTTGGACGGGGGGAGGGCGTCCAGCGCCTGGAGTGCCTTCTGGATGTCCAGGACAAGGCGCTCCGCCAGCGTGCGGCTGAAGTCCTCGCGGATGACCACTCGCAGGACCGTCACGTGCTGAGCGTCGGGCGCCATCGTGTACGCGGGCACGATCCAGCCGAAGCGGCGGAGATAGTCGGACACCTCGAACTCGTCGTGCCGGCTATGGTCCTTGAGGGAGAACGCCACCAGCGGCACCCCGTTGTCCTTGGACACGATGTTGAAGCGGTCCGTCTTCTCCAATCCTTCCTTCAGCACCAGCATGTTCTCCCTGCAGTTCTCCATCACATTCTTGTAGCCCTGCCCAATGCTCCCACATGGTTAGTTACACTATTCAATGCACCATTCCCAGTATATTGCCGTCACCCATATCGAAGAAAAACAAAAGGAAATTGTCCTTCCATTTCCCTGTTCAGGTGAACTTAATTTTGGGGGCGAACATATGACAGAAAAAGAAAAATAGAAAAAAGTGTCCAACGCTCACCTCAAAACCAAGACGAATGAGCTGGTAGTATTGAGCAATCACCTGACTCGATCCTGCAATTTTCATCACACCAAGCCCCAATTTTAGACAGTTTCTCCTATGGTTAATTCAGAACAGACCATATTCAAATTGAAAAAGAAGGCACAAAAAGGCCATTCTTTTTTTCCCTTCAAGTACCTATGAAGAGCATAGGCTGGGCTTGGGTTCATAAAACAACGACCCGGCCATTGTTTAGAAACTGGTCTTCACGCTCAAACTAATTAAGTTGCTAACATGACTTCAGCGACAGGCGACCAACAACCCAATTAAGTACTATGCATATGTAAGTTTTCCTAGTAAGAGAAAGAGGTTTGTGCTTGAGCCCTTACCCTTGGAGAAGTTGAGGGTGAAGGTGGGCTGGTCGGCACCCAGGTAGTTAATGTGGAAGATGAGCTCATCGGGGAGGTCCTCCTTGCTGCGCCAGATGACCCAACCGATGCCCGCGTAGACGAGCCCGTACTTGTGCCCACTGACGTTGATGCTCTTGACCAAGGGCAACCTGAAGTCCCACACGAGGTCCGGGTAGATGAAAGGAGCGATGAAGCCGCCGCTGGCTGCGTCCACATGGATGGGCGTGTTCCACCTAATTTCCAAGCCCCAATCCAATCAGTTACGAGAAAAGGCAACAGACTGCAAATATCCGCCAGCTCGACTTGGGCCTCGCCAATTCATTTACTATGAACCGTTATTTTGATAAAATAATGATCATTCATTAACCAAACGAGAAAGCCATCACCTGTCACCTCCAGGCTTCTAAATGCACATGCAATTTCAATAGAATTTCGTATTAAAAGGCCACCCACTACAAGAAAAATGAAAGTTGGATGCGCTTTTCAACCGGACCTACCACTTTGGAAATGCGTCTTCCAATCTTAGTGCGTTATATATGTGGGAGAGAAAGGATATATGTTTGCGCACTGACTTAGTTTCATTCTATATAACATTAACTAGAAACAAGCCAATTACTTTTGATTTGGTTTAAGCTACGACAATGGGAAGTTTAAGCGAACACCTACCCGGTTTCTTTGTTCTTCTCGGTGAGGAGGTCGTTGAGGAGCTTGACGTCTTCGAACTCGCCGTTGAGAGTGGAACCGAGAATGGCGGCGACGCAGATGGTGTTCTCGTCCACCAGCTCGACGGCCTTGAGGGGGTCCATGACGTAGTAGCCCTCCCTCAGCTTCACCTCCTTCAGCTCCACCTCGAAGTAGCGGGCGAACTTCTCCCAACACACCTGCACGTTCGCCCCCGTCACGATGTTGGGCTTCTCCGTCGGCTTCCCTTCCGCTCTCCTCTTGATCTGCCACTTCCTCTTGAACGCCAGGCCCGCCAGCATGATCGCCTCCGACGAACCCACCGTCCCCACGCCCACCGCCGTCTCCGACTCGCCCAGCGGCGCGTTGAAGAGATGCGCAATCATGTTCACGCACCGGTTCTGCGATCCCCATTTGGAGAAAAGCGTAGACCTTTCGTTACTTACAGTCGGAATTGAGAAAAAGTGTATACCTGCTGTACCTCACAGAAGCAACCAGTTTCACCCTTATTTAGGTGCCCAGTGATCAGAGCACACACGGTGACAAAAACCAAACACGCTTACATTAATAGGCAATAGGTTCCTAAGTTGTGAATGAGAGCAGTCTTAAGAATAGAGGGAAGGGATTTCTATCTACTGCTCATGAATGAGTCGGAGACAGCACGGGCCCCCAAAGAGGAATAATGATTTCTGTTCTTTAAAGTGGGTTCTTGCCGCCCAGAGTTGGTAGCTTTGATTTTTGTGTGTATTTTTTGGATTGCAAATGATAGGTGTTGCCATCCAAATTACCAACACAAGAAAAAAAAAAAAGGTTGGGCAGTTTCCCTCTCATTGAATCACCAACGTGGGGCCTTAGGTGCTCAATTAACAGAAGCCGTTTGGAGAAATGTCAAACACAAAAATAAAGATTTGAGGCACTGTTGTGAATATATAGTTCAGATTTTTAAAATTTTTAGTTCAATGTAAAATAGGATAAACTACTTGTGAAACTAAAATTAATAAAACGATACCGACCAACAACTAATACAGCACCCACTCCGCTATCTAGAAGGTTAGTTTAGGTCCAGGTCAAAACGCCGACTCTCGAGTCGTACTTAACTATCGAGCCCAAGCTCAATCTTGTTAACGTCCATCGGCCGAAGATGAAGATGCATCTTAAATTGAATTTATGTTTAATACAAAAGAAATATTTGTCGTTTTCAAAATAATATTTTAAACTAAAGCCAAAATCTGCGCAGTATTCAGCGGTTAAACAACGGAAGACACCAAAACCAATGTCTACAGCATCGCCCAAGTTCCCTAAAATTGATATAAGGAAAAACTGAGAAAATGAAAAGAACGGGCACGGGCAGATGGGCACTGGTCAGTGGTCACTCACCCGCGTGGACCCTTTTGGTCCTGCCCTAGCAGGTGGGTCCTCTCCATCTACTCAATCTGCACCACACATCAAGCGTCGAGTGGACGCTTCCCGCAGCAGATTCATTGGCATGTCGGCCACACATTGACTGACTGGCAGCCAATCAGCCGGCCACAATACGCGCTGGCCCCTCCACTCTTCCTCTCGTTTCCGGCAGAGAACCCAACCAATCGGATCCTCTATTTCGCAGCACATGGCGGCTTATCTTAAAAGCCTAGCATCTCTTTCCAAATCCATTCTTCGGACCTAGATGAGTTACAAATTCATCTATGTCATCTCCTTCCCAACTCAAGAATTTCAGATTGTTAATTGAAATGGGGGGTTCCCTTTCAAAGGAATAAATTTAATACCTTTAAAAAGGGTCAAAAGAGATGAGCAAACAGGACCACATGGAAGCGTATAAAGTAATAAAATTATATTCATTTATTTATTAAAACAAGGCAAGAAACGATCTCCCAATCCACTTAAATGCAGACTTAACGATTTTCTTTTTTTCTAAAGAAAAGAGAAGCACTAAAACCAAAAGTGTCTTTGTGAAAATGAGTGAATACACTCTAGAAGTTTCTGAAAGAAAATATCTCAAGAGGTGAAGAATCAAAAGGGTTACATTGCACAACCAAAATGTTGTGTGTTTCAACATTTCGGGGGAAAAATAATTTACTGTTGATCTTAAAATGTTATATAATTCTATATATACGTCAGAGTCCAAATCAAAAGAATATTCTCACCGCACCTATCTCGCAAATGACATTTATCCTCTAAACTTGACCAGAACGGTTTAAAATGTCCAATTTTATTTTCTGAACTAGCTTCATAACTGGACGAAGAAAAGAATAATGCAGAAAAAAAAATAATAAAGGAAGCACACCACCACTTAGTTATAGAATTTCCAATCGTTATAGCAGATTAAAGATTTCTATTTTTCATATATTTATAGAAACAGTTTGCCACGCTGCCCGGTTTCTTTCTGCTGATTTGACAGTCAAAGAGCAGCTTATCTTTATAATAAATGCTTGAATCAAGTTAAATCAATCTGAGTGAAAATATAGCAACCATATATCAGGCCTTTCTCCGTAAGAGTGAAGTTGACAAAACACAAAGGTCGTCTCCGCGTTCCGAGAGTGCGGACTTTAAGCTGAATTCCTTCCATCCAGGGGTTGTTACCATAGTTGCGCTTGTATCAAAATAATCGGAAACAATAGGCAATCTTATAAATTATAAGAAATCAAAGCTCTAAATCAAATTTTTCCTCAGCCTCAGATTTCAGTTGGAAAGATTCAGAAGAAAAGCGACCCGCGAATCGCGACGGACAGCGCACGGCGGAAGGCGCTTCAGCCAAATCCGTCTCGGTTCGATTCTTCTTCATTCGCGCAAGTGTATCGGAAATGCTTACGGAAGGACGCCGGATCGCCTTTTGCCGACGCAAACGACGATTGCAGATTCGCAGGCGCAACCAGGGATGGTTCTCCTTGGTAGAAGAAAAATGGAAACCAAGAGCAAAGAGGAAGGAAAAGAGAGAGAGAACGAGTGTGGGTGGTTTTACCTGGAGTTCGGTGGTGACAGGATACTCGTCCATGTCGACGTAGTTCTTGTTGATGGCCTGCATCATCAGTCGGTCGCACTCTGGCTCCATCCACGTCGTCACGAACGACGCCAGATTCAGCCTCGGGTTCCCATCAAGCATCAGCTCGTCGTTTATGATCTGGTAGGCCGCCTCCTTCGGTATCGAGTTTTCCGGCATCCTGAACCTGCAACCATTTCCCGGCAACAGATCGTAAGGTATCAGAACCAACCCGTTGAGAGAGAAATAGAGAGTTTCTTGTTACCTAGGGAGAGACGCACGGACATATCGGGAAGCAAAGGTGGAGTGGACGGAAACGTCCGACTCGGAGGCGGTTTTGGACAAAACCATGGTGGTTTGCGGGACAAGAGGGGGAAGGAGAAGGATAGAGAAGTTACTGCTTTTTGAGAAGGAAATTGGTGGGGATTTGGGGAAGGAAGGGGGATGGCATTTATTTATACACTGAAGAACCCGCCCGGGGGCCCCGAGCACCCCCATACATTGGCGCCATGCTTCGCCCTCACAATTGCGAGAAGAGCCTTGCTTCTTTTCGCGATTAACAGAGATTGCCACTTCCGGGCAGATATTATTTTAATAAAATTTCACCCGAAGTCACGGCCATTTTATCTTATTGTAAAATAATGCTTTATCTTTTTGACTTTTCGCCACACAGCTCCTTTTTTTGGCAGATATGTGTTAACTGAACTCTAGAGCTGGAGCCTCACTGAAATTATATTATGAAGGAAAATGTGACCTTGACGTTTTCTCTCTCTCCCTCCAAGTGGATTGTGGTTATGATCATGCCTTTCATGTCTTGTCCGCATAAAAACGAGAAACTAAACCATTAAGATCTTAGAAATTCAAATAAAAGGCAGGACCTTGGGATGAAAGTTTTAAATTGACAATTTTTGTACATAATGAATGACCCTTGAGTGGAAAGGGGGAGCCGGAGTGACGCCTATGGGTCATCCTGAGTTCTACATTAAAGCGACGTTCACGGCATCACTTGGTACTGGTTTGAATTCACACCGGGCGAAAAGATCGATCTATTTGGGGTAATGTTCGCCTATGCATGGACCGGGGGTTCATATATATATACATATGTGGTCCAACAGATCCAAATATAGAAATGTATCGCTAGCATAACGATATCCATCGCCAAAACTAAAGGAATGACTGGTAACTATGTTGGCTTTTTAGTCTGGTGAAACGAAAACCCCCTCGACCAATTCTTGTATAACGATTGAGCTCTCAACATTGCCCATTGGAAGTCCGGGCACGAGTACTTACTGTTGGCATTGTTAGGTGTTGACCGAGTCCGACCAGTGGGCTTTGTTGGACCTTGGACAGCGAAAGGCTCTAGAAACTCGAGTCATCTTTGGCTCCCAGTTGACGCTCGTGGTTCGATTGCACGTTTTTCCTTCTTTTTATTTAGGGCTCGGAGATGATCCGGAATTCACGTTGGCTGAGAATTAACCCAATTTCTTACGTACCTAAAGCTGTATTTCAACGTGGATCGTGTGCATCACGATACATCATTCATGCTTCTCAAATCAGCAATCTTCTGGAACCATGAATTTGATGTGGCAATGTTCTCTCTCTCTCCAAGTATTTCGACGTGAAAAGTGCTACTCTATACGATATTGTTTTTTATTCAAGCGATTATGCAAAAACATTGAAGCATGAGCATTCATACTATTATTCTTATGCTTTCAAGCTAAAGGCAAGTGTTGTCTTGTCCTTAAGAACACCAATTTCACAAGACTGCTAATAAACTATTTTCCAGCCTCGTCAAGAGGGCTGGAAAAGATGTGATAAAACGAATCTAAGTGGGCGCATCATCAACCAAAAGCTGAGAAAATAAATGAAATCAAATAAAGAACGGTCGCGAAGGAATTTGGTTCCGATTTCACAGAGAGAGAGCGAGAGATAGAGATTTAAGATAATTCAAAATCTATATTCAAATGTGAACAAAGTATCAGATGTTGGATTTGTTGGGCATCATGAGATTGTATCTCCCGAAGCCAAGTGCACTTTTGAAAGCTTTGTCAAAAACTTGGCTGCAAATTTTAAAATAATTCACGTTAAGTGTTTTTCCTATTAATCCTGATCCTCGTTTCATTTTCCTGCTCATACTCACGCACCAATATTAACAACATCAATTTGCACTTCCACTAAACGAATTACAACAAAAGTAGTTCCTACTATAACCACCTTCAAAATTCACAGTGATCAAAGATATTACTCTTTCATTAGTAATTGCAACCAATTGATTGAGTATCCAACTCCTTTTACAAGAGTAATTTAATCACCGAAATGAATCCATCAATATGGCAGAAGTCTCCACTTTTCTAAATGAAAACTTTTGTGTGTGCGTGTGTATAAATAAACCACATCCTATCTTTTTAAAGGACTCTTAAGAAACAATTTTGCATATACGCATGTTTATATAAATCAATATATAATGGTATTTTTTTTAATATGTAGGTAAGTCCTGCTAAACATTCCCAAAGAAAAAATTACTAATATATTATAATATCAATTATGTAAATCACATTCACACGGTAGATTATAGAAAGTGAGTGAAAATTGTCAACAATATAAGGTGCACTTGAAAGTAATGACTCCACTAGAAAGCTGTGGGCTTATTTTATAAAAGTAGATCGAATGTGTTTGTTATTTTCAAAAAGTGAAATGTTGGAGTTGAACATGAAATTCGAATGAAAATCAAGTGTTTGAGATCTTACAACGTGTTGAATATGACTGCAAGGAATTCAAATACTTTGCACCTAAAGGGTTGTGGATGGATAAAACAATCCTAACGAGACCACAACAAAATGAGGATGTTGAACACTTGAACAGAGTATCTGAATAAGCGATCTTGGAGTATGATATTGCACGCTTGTTTTTCTAAGTGTTTTTGGCTTGATGTCATTAGCACTACTACTTCCTTGATCAATCATGGATCCTCAATTCCCTTGGTTAACAAACTGCCTAAGGATGTTTGGATAAGAAATCAGAAAAATCTTTCACACCTGAGTCTTTGGTTGTGTTTCTTATGTGCACATCGACTTTGATGATAAACATAAGTTGGATCTAAAGTCTAGGAGATATAATTTTATTGGATAAGGCAGTGATGAATTTGCATATCGTGTATGGGTCCTATGGGATGACAAAAGTGGAAAGATCATCGGAGAAATTTATGATGTAATATTCAATGAACTGACATTCTATAAAGCTAAAGCTGCTAGCTATTTGGAAACTATAGCAAAACAAAAAACTAGAGGTGAATAGATAGAATTGGAAAAATATCTCAGAAGAGGACATGCCCAGAATAAGCCAAGACAATCCTAAGATTGCTCCAGCCAAACCAAATCCTAGCACACCTTTATTATAGAGTAAGATTACGAAGCCTACTTAGAGGAAGTGTTGTACGATATGTACAATACGGGGCTCTATCATACGATACGATACATCTCATGTATCGTAAATAAGGGTGTATCATGCCTGTATCTTACGATACATACGGTGTGATACGCCCCGTATCGTACGATACATGCTGATTTCAAAAATGGGGGGTTGGAACCCCCCTTTTTTGAGTTTTTTTTTTATTATAAAAACCCAGCTCTTTTTCATTTTTAACCTAGAGATTGTGTTGTCGTGGAGGGAAATTATCGTCATTGTTAAATCATCGATTAAACCATGGATTTGTGTGTGGGTGGCTGATTTCCATTGGAAGGAAAGAAGTTTTTTTAAATCCTGAAGATGAACATGAAGAAGAAGACGGAGATGAGGATGAAAATGAATATGATGCAGATTATGAATGAGAGTTGAGAGTGCTTTCATTTTATATGTATTGACATTGAACGTTTTCACAATTTCATTATCATGTTGTGATGCAATAATACATAACTTCTAAAACTTGTTTTTTGATGTGGTATTTCATAGACTTATGGACCTTATGACTTATGAATCTATGTGTTTTTTATGAAGAACACATTATTCTTGATTTTTACTGATTTTTTATTAATTTTTTGAAATTTTTTCCTATTTTTTCTGATTTATTAAAAAAATGATACGATTACGATACATTACAATATTTTACGATACAGCGTATCATAAAGCTAGATCGATACGGCTTACAATACTCTTTTTACAACGTTGCTTATAGGTGTTTTCCTTCTTTACATTATCTAGTCTTAATAAAGAGATATTGGTGAATAAGAGTGCACTGGTGATGCAACACATGTGAAAGATTCTTTGAAGTAGGAGCTAGCGATGAAAGAATAAAGGGGGTCCTGCAAAAGAACCAAACATGGGTCCTACTAAATTACTACCTGACAAAAGAGCAAGACATAATAAGTGGGTTTGTTAAATGAAGGAAGAAGCTAATGACAGCAAGATGCACCAAGCAAGAATAGTTTGTAAAAGGCTTCTAGTAGAAAGGTAGGTGTTGATGACACTGAGAATTTATCCCCTATTATTAAACTTATTAAAATCAGCTTGTCTCCATATGGATTTGGAAGAAGGCAACTATTTGATGCAACAAAAAAGCTTTGAGGTACTTAGCAAAGGTAGCCTTATATGCAAACTAGAAAAGAGTATATTTTGAAACGAACTCCAAGGCAGTGGCACAAAATATTCAGTAACCCTCAAATCAGTGGACACCAAAGTCAAGAGGAGCATAAAGCCATATCTGAAATTTTTATGCACCTGTTGTGAGTAGTTTAGATATGTAAGCTATGTTTATGCTAGGATACATATTGCACATGTAGTGAGAGGTAAGTTGTTAATAGATATTGAGAGACTTGAAGGGAACTTCAAGTATGACACTTTGTTTCATAATAAACGATATATTTCTGCAAGGGTTTGTGGATGCAGATTTAGGTGGTGGAATTAATAGTAAAAGAAGTATTATTGCATACATCTACAATTATAAGTTGGGTGTATCAACTTTGGAAGATTATTGTATGGTTCACAACTGAATTAGAGTATGTTGCAAGTAAACAGATGATCTATCTAAAGGAGGAATTGGGTAAAAAACAAAGCAACTTCATTTTTTCTATGATAGTCAAAGTGCAATTCACCTAGTAAAGAACCCGCTGTTCCATGTAAGAATAAAACATGTCAACTGAACTATATTTTTGTTTGTGGATTGTCAAAAGAAAATGCATTGTCATTAAGAAGATTTGTGAAACAAAAAAAAGCCTAACAGACACGTCACTTGATTCTTTTGTTGCAAAAACTGAGGTTGTATATGGCCTCAGCTGGCTTCCATGGTTGAGGTTGTATATGGCCTCAGCTGGCTTCCATGGTCAATTGTTGTGGAGGCACCAACTGGGCGGTTGAAAGACATAAGGGAAAGTGTAAGAAATTTCAGAATGCATGCCTTGCAATTTTTCACTATTTCAGTATTTCATAAGGAAAAAGTCGGGCAGGCCTAGGAAGATATCTAAGAAATGAACTGTGAATTTCATGATCCATTTTAGAATTTGTTGTTGCAGTTATTTATCAAATTAATATACTATTAACAAAATATTGTGCTTTATGCCATTAACAAAATGTGATTTATGCCCACAAAGAAAAAGCACTTATGATCTGCATAAAAAGTGATATGAAGGTGTTTGAAAAGAAGAATATTTCGTTCTCTTAGAACACGCCTTCCACGTGTGCATGTTCAGAAAACACCATACTAATCTTCTTCCATAAAACATAGTGTGATTATATATATTGTTTTTAGATTTAACAAATTAATGCAGGACATATTTATTCCTTAAATGAAAACATGGTGTTTTTTGAGCATCGAATTTGCCTATTCATGACTTTTTGTTTATATGATATGAAAAATACAAGGAAAGATATGAATTACCGATCCAATATTTAGATGCAAGGGTACGAAGAATATGAGGTCCTAAGTCACTCGGACTCTTCTATTTTATTGCCACACCTAAGTCACAACGAGTCGAGTGCGCACCAGACATGGATGCAGCTCTGATTCACACCCGAGCTCAGTTAGAATGTCCTATTATTAAATTACATATATAATATATGTTGTTATGATATTTTCCTATGAAATACAATTATTCAAGTATGTTATATACATTAATAACTAAATTGTAATAATAACATATACATACTTATTCTGGTATATATATAATAAATTAAATAATAACAATACTAATAATAATAAAATACCATCGCAGCACCACCGTACTTAAATTTTTTGGGATGTGCCGCTCAGGCCTACACCCACACCCTGCACTCAGGTGACATAGACGAGGTCTTAAACCTTTTTGTTTTATTTGGGAAGCGTGTCTGTTGGGCATTTTTCTTCCCTTTACATTTTTAAACATGACTTCCAACGTCTTACTCCAGTAAGGTTGCTCGCCACTAAACACTACCCTTCGTATTCAATAAGATATGTGTCTGTTATATTATGCATGTAATAATTTAGTGAACTGACACAGCGTACTCGATTTAGTAAAAGCAGTTCAAACACCAAGTTGCCTGTGCGTGCGTGTTACATTGATAGGCACTGGTGTTGAGTTTCATAAAAAGGATTAAAAACCAACATTTTCAAGCACCAAACCGAGCTCATGTTCTGCTCATTGAAAGATTAAATAAATGAACTCAGGCATGGCTTGGTGTCAATTGTAAATATTAATGAAGAGGCACGTTTTCATCTTTATTGTAGGAGCTGTAACATGACAATTCGCTTGATCGACCACAGCCAAACAAAGGCATACAAACTGCCGATGGAGAGAGAGAGGGAGCGATATTTACCTATGGGGCGGCTGTAGGACAAACGGATAAGGTTCATATTCACACACATATGTTCATATTCAAGTTTATATATAGTAGAATTTTATTTGATCACAAGGCAAGGAGCATATTTGCCAGTAGGGCTTATTTATAGATTACTAAAATAATAAATTTATGAGCCAATCGGTACATGTTCTCTGTCCCCTTGATCCCGTGACGTCGGCAGCGATGTCCGGAGCAGGCTGCTTCTGGTCATTTCCAAAACTAGGAGCAGTTTTTTTCTTCCAATCATCGTTTTCACTAAAACTGGTTGGATTAATTTTTTGGGTGCTTCTCCAAATTTTGGAAGGCGTTAATATTCTTTGTTAATTAAGGCCACAATTTATGCTGTCTAAAGCGACCTTCTTGATCCTGTTAAAATCCGTAAGAGGTTCGCCTTTCTGTTTCTTTTTTAAAAACTCTTTTCTGTCATGGGAATGACTATCTGTTCCTACTATTATTATTCTCTTTTAAATAAGAAAATAATACAAGCAAACTAGCGACCGTTCCCTCTATCTTCCCCAAGCCACTAAGGTCTTCACGCATAGGTGGAGCCAAAAAACAAAAAAAATGGTTAAGGGATACCAGATATAAAATTTAAAATGTTTATGGAGCACCGACATATAAACGAAAAAAACTCAAAGCAACGAAATAGCTGGAAGACGCTGGCTTCTCAAGATATTTTAATATCAAAGAGTCTCCAACTTCATGGTGTCATGGTCGATCTTCTTTATTCTCTTTCCGTATGTGACTCCTTTTTTTTTTCTTCTTCTTCTTTCCATCCTCTTGGTAGAAAAACCAACCGAGGAAAGCTTTGACTTCTTGTTGCTTTGCCGGCGCAGCCAAGGAGGGGCCTGCAAAAAAAATTTAAAAAAATTTATACCTAAGTTTACTTGCCTTAATAGCATAGAAGGATTCAATTAATCCAACATAAGTGGTGGAAGCAAAAGGAAAAAGTGTTGCATTGCCTGACCCAAATCATTATTTATTAAATGTCATTGGATTCGTTCATCACAAGGACAGGAAGGAATGGCATCTCCCCATCTCGATGCTGTTCTGCTTTTGGTCGTGATCAGCAGCGTCGAGTGCCCACGAGAATAAAAAAGCATAGCTGGATTGAATAATGCTCGGCTTTCATCCAGTCCATTTGTTAATAGCCTAAGGGCATAAGGGCAAACATAAGATTTTTTTTTTTTTTTTTTTTTTTTTTTTTTTTTTTATGGTAAGGTCGAATTATGGTTTTAAAATTTTAACATATACCGAAATATAATTTTTTAAACTTTCTATATAGGTAAACTTAAATTTTTGAAACTTATATGTAAAATATATATATATATATATATATTTTTAATCTTGAGGGGGGGCACCACAGCCCTGCTTGCACCCCCTCCCCCCTTTGCAGGCCTGCACATAAATTCAAAGCAAATACATCTTCAGTCAAGATTTACCCCAAGGCAACTAATAGGATGCTTCTTACCCATTGTACATATTTATGGCCATCATACTGGTTTGGCCGAATTTTTTCCTACAGACCAATTTTGAAAAAACTCAATTTGAGAGTCATGCATAAACCCAACCTTGATATGTTTTCGATGATCTACTTGTGCTGTATGCTCATATGAACTCATAGTTTCGTTAGGCTATGAATATGATGTACCCCAATCTCGACATGAAGCTAAATTGTTTACTATTGAATGTGCTATGTAGTTAACACGAAGAAGTTAACCATCAAAATGACAAGAAATAAGATCCAAAGGAAAATATGAAGGAGGGTTACCTCACAAACAGGAGCATAAAGATTTGTATGAATCTTAAGCTAAAAGGTGGGACAGCAAGCATATGCCATAAGTTACCCGATTGAAAACCTAATTCTTCTTGTAGATCTGTAACTTCTTGCGTCTCTCACTGTTTGCCATGTCACTGCAACATTTATCTCTTCATGATAAACATGCATCTTTTAGGTCCACTTGTGTGAACAGCAAGTAGATTTAAAAGTAACGAACTGTATTAACAATATGAGGTCGGACTTCAAAAGAGAGTAAAATCAAGATCATACCCTCTCCACTCTTGCAGGCTTCTCATGTTACCAGATAAATGCCTGATTTTTCATAATCTCAAAATCTACGTACCAAAGTAGATGATTTGTACTTCATGTTTGATTTTGCATTAACTAAAACCGAATAACATGTAATACGAGTATTTGTATATATTTAATAATATTTGTGAAATTTCACAATTCAAAAAATAACAAAAGGTACGATAAAATAAAACATGTAATTAGTTGACCATACCAGTTAATATTTAAAAGTTATCAATCAAAAATTAGTTTTCCTTTCACTAAAAGGATGAGGTACTTATATATAAATATAAATATAAATATATATATTATCTATTTGTTTAATGATTTATTTAAAAACACTTAAACCCAATGTATTCACTTGACTTTCCAGTTAAAAAGGCAAATTTAGTGATGAATTTCTCTCTCTCTCTCTCTGTCTCTCTCCCTCTCTCTCTCTCTCACACACACACACACACACACACACACACATATATATATATATATATGCATGATCAGTGCCCGTGTCGTTGTGGAGGGATGCAGTTACGTATCAATTACCTATTAGAATTTTTTAGCCATTTCATTGGGTCACATCACGATTATTATGTACTGGACCGAAGAGAAAAGTTCTGTTTTGCACAATTGAATTGGGACAAGGACGCGCAGTTGCATCCATGTTCATTACATTTACCCTCCTCATTGTCAAGGAACCTAATAATTTAATATGCAAAAGTTTGGATTAAAATACCATTTTGAGTTAAAGTAATTAAAACACGCGTCATTTGCCAGTAGAATAACGCAATGAGGAGACTTTTCGGTGGACAAGAGATGAATATTCCAAGACTATGCATTGAGAGGTGGAAAATGTACCTTAGGTCAGCTCGTTCAATAAGTTCAGAAAACTTTGACGGTTTCTCTCGTCATCGATTGAAAAATAAGTAATAAACTGATCATTCTTATGTAACCAACTACAATAAAAGAACAATTTTCCATTTCTCTATGTTGCATAATCAGTGAACGTTTATCAATACGTCATCCGGCCTAACCGACGAAGCAGCGTAAATGTGGGTTGGGTTTGGGGCAATAGCCTTTGGATTTTATGGATGTGCAAGAAAAGTATTTCGTCTTTAAAAGAAAGCTGAAACTTCTACTCAACTTATTGTCTCTTTAATGTGTAAGAACTACTTTTGCTACCGTACCTTGGAAAGCTGCTGCCGTCACGTCTCAACTTGCTTGCAAAGGATTGATGCGGGGAAAATTCATTCTATCCAAAGGCGGTAAGAAAAGATAAAGGAGTTCCGGTGTGGCAGCTGGTCACCTGGTTTCAAACTGCCATTTAACTTCTTACTTTTTTTTACCGCTAGTCAGTTATACCACTAACGATGCACTTCACATAGTGAACTAATTCTAACCTTTGTGATCCCTAAGTTCGATCTTCCACTCCAGTGGGACAAATGTAAAGAAGTTTACAGCCGTGAAAGTATTTAGGCAAGCGATTCTCATTTTTTTATCAACCCACAAATAACCCTAGAACGGGCGTGGTTGAGGTCCTAATCAAATGTTGCAACACATGCAGCTATGCATTTCTTTTATTCAAATACAGTTTTCCTTTTTGTATTTTCTTAATGCTTAGAACTGTGAAAAAAAAAAACTTCGCCATTCTCATAGCTTTAGCTGCTTGAAGGCAAGAAAAATGAGTTTCATGTAATTTGAAATGTTTTTTTTTTTTATTTTCTAATTCTATTTTACTTTTTTCACTTCAGGAATCACCGATTCAGTGTTGCGGATTTCGAACCTTAAGCGATACGGGTAAAAAGCTGGATCCAGCACCCAGGCATATGCTCTTCCGGGGTTGGGTTCGGACACTGACCCACTTCAATGGCTTCGAATCCTGTCAAAGCGTTTAAAATCGTGGCTGAAGGTGGAGGCGAGGCACTCATGCACCCGTTGACCCGAACTCATCACTTTTTTTCTGATGGCATCATGGACCTGACTTTGACGTTCTGAAATTGGTCACCCTTGACCGCCACCGGACGTCTTCATTCTGTTGGCAGCCTAACCGACTCCGGTTTTGATGCCCTCACTACGTCTGCTGTAAGCCCCTTCTTTTTTTTCAAGCCATATCGGACGTACTGCCTGACAGCAGATTCCGTCAGATGGCAGGGACACCACATCCCCCGGCAAACGGGACCCAGAAACCGTCCACTTGACGGCAACGGACGAGCCTGCCCTTCCAGTGCTAAACTGCTCAAGGATGAGTCTACACCCAACACCTCCTGCTACCGCTTGGATTTCACAATGGTTGAAGGACAACCCTACCCCCACTGCTCGAACCTTAACGTATGTTTGGCAAACGTAAAACAGATTCATAAAATATTTTCAATGAATTTGCTACAATTTTTTGGCCCATATTCACGGGACGTTCTGTTTGCTAAACAAGGTTTTAGGTTTTTCAATAGCCCCATTCTAGCATGGGAGTACATGTTGGGATAGTGGGCATTTCCGATCAATTTAGTGGAGTGAGTTTTCTACAAATGCAATGGAGACGTTTTTGTTGGTAACTTGTCAAATTTTCCTTTTTGTCTGCTCACGCACAATCTTAAATTGTGTTGGTTGGGAGTTGTTGCTCATGGAGCAGCAGTTGAATCAGGTCGAGAAGATTCTAAGTCCTAAGTGGTTCAAACAATTTGTCAAGCACTAGAATCCAATTGGCAAATGCTGGAATCCAACAAGGTCGAAATTGTGAAAAAAAATGAGGATTTTGTGTATGTATGAAATTTTCATGCAATCAATACATCAAATATATAGTTCAAGTTCAACAAAAGTAACTAGAAAGTTTCACAGCCAAACCCAACCGGAAAACTATGAAATCTGGTCGAAAAATGTTAGATACACGCCATCGAAACAATAATATGCCTTAAAATCATTCACAAATAGATAAAAACCAAATATATAGATTGAGGAACCTACCAGAAATTGCCTAGACGAAAAAATCAAAGGAAATGTGTGGTAAGAAGAGGGAGAAGAAAGGACAAGAGGGAGAAAGAAGAAGGGAAAAAAAAAGATTTGGCGGGGTGGGAAGCCTTCACCGATGAGTGGCGGATATCGATTGAGATATAACTTAAAAATGTTGGTGAAAACATTGCGAAACTTGCATCGACATGTAGGGAACGTCGGTGAAACCTTTTTTTTACAGTTGTCCTCCAGGAATAAAGTGTCGATGAAAGGGCAAATTATACTGACCCAACTTCAACTTCTGAGTATCAGTAATATTTCAATGGAAAACACCTACACTTACATGATGGATAGTAGGTGTCAGCGAAATCATTATTGTTATCAACGGGCACCTTCTCACCATCAGTAAAAACCAACTTTTCGTTGACAAATATTCTCTATGTCGGTGATTGATCGAATCGTACATCGTACGTCATCGAGTCATCTCCATCTGAATGTCATGTCAGTAAAAACTGACTCTCACCAGCAGCCGACGTCCCACGCGTTGGTGAATCCATTGCTTTCTTTTTTTTTTTAGTGGTGAACTATGTGGTTGCCAATCCAAGTTTGGATTCAGAGAAAACGACTTCTTCTACCTTCCACCAAGTGTGTATGGGGCTATAAATCACTAAAGTTGATACGCAGGTTATTCTTGAAATGAACGATGAAGGTCAGCTGATTCAAGTGTGCGTGATGCCTTTATCCATTTCAAAGCTAAAATTAATTTGAAAATGTGAAAGGTGCTTTTATAAACTAAAGAGCCATGACTCGCATTTGAGGCTTCTGTCTTTTCCAGTAACAGGAGTGAGTCATAGAGGCGTGTGAGTGCAACAGAATGGTAATCAAATGTTATGATAAAACAGTCTTCTTGTTAATTTTTACATTAAAGAGCAAAATTTATGAAAATTTCATTAAATATAATAAACGTCTAATTAACTTTTAGGGTAGTTCAAAACAAGATGTGGCTAAAATTATGCCATTTACATGGCTGTTCGCACGAAAGCCTTATCGCTATGAAGTTGTCACAAAAAGCGCCGTTTAAAAAAAAAACCTCTGCCGTATAAAACGGGGATAAAACGTGTTTTAAAAAAAACTTCAAAAAACAAAAAATGCATATAAAATGCGTATAATACCCGTATAATACTCGTATTATACATTTTTTTTTGCCGTTTCTCACCTTTTTTTCTATTTTTGCCGTTTTTTATTAATTTTCATTTTTCATAATTTTTAAGATGTATTAAATGTTTAAATTTCTTTAAAAAATTGCCGAACTTTTTTCGTTTTATTCTTGAGATATAAAATTTTACCATATTATACCCGTTTTTTTCCTCATTGTTTAATAATCGTACCTGTTTTTTGTGACAATACTACTATTAACCAGCCAAAGGTTTCCCATATTTGGTTATCTTTTCTTCATTAGTTCAATTGCTCTTGTTTATTTCTCCGTTCCCCACTGTTGATGGTGAGTTAGATGGTGACTTCAAGGAGAGGTCACCTTCATCTTCTCAATTGCATCAAATATATGGTAACTCCAAGGAAAGGTCATCTTCCCCATTGCATTAAACTTGTTACGTCACTGAATTGATGATTTGAAAACCATGGCTGGAGGGAACGATGGGCCACGGCCGGCGGCTCTCCCCTTACAGTCACCGGCAGACCAGTCAGGCGGCACCGCAGAGCTGGCCTGCCGGCGACGGCAGGGGGAGGGATGCCGGCGGTCATGGAAGAAGAGGAGGAAGAGATAGGAGGAAAAAAGGAACTAATTTGAGCCAGTCAAAGCTAAGATTTCATGTCTCTTGATGTCCTCAATATCACCATTCAGTCTTGAACACTTTTTAATGATTTGTTTAAAAACACTTAAGCCAATTTATTCACTTGACCTTCCAGTTAAAAGAGCAAATGTAAGGCAAATGTAGTGATGAATTTGTCTAATAAAGGTTAATAGGCTTATATATATAGAGATAGTGTGCGTCCGGGCCTGTGTCTTTGTGGAGGGATGCATTTATGTATCAATTACCTATTAGAATTTTTTAGCCATTTCATTGGGTCACATCACGATTAATACATACTAGAACGACAGAAGAGAAAAGTTCTGTTTCGCACAATTGAAATATTGAATTGGGACGAGGAGGCGCAGTTAAGTCGCTCTTCTTTACGTTTACCCTCCTCATTGCCAAGGAACCTAAGAATTTAATATACAAAAGTTTGCGTGACAAGACAAGACCAGATTTTCTTTTTTTTTCACTCTAGTAGAAAGTCAATTGCTTATAAGCGCTCGATACTCCAGGCTTCCTTCATTATTGATGACTACCAATTTGAGTTGCAGTAATTAAAACACGCGTCATTTGCCAGTAGAGTGATGCAATGAGGAGACTTTTCGGTGGCCAAGAGAGGAATATTCGAAGATTATGCATTGAAAGGTGTAAAAGGCAGCTTCGAGGTCAGCTTGTTCAACAAGTTCGAAAAAACTGGACGGTTTCTCTCGTCATCGAGGAAAAAAAAAAGTCTAAACTGATGAGTTTTATTTGAACAACAACAGAAGAAAAAAATTTCCATTTCTCTATGTTGCAATTGAATGGAGAAGCTCTTATTAGTGTACGTTCATCAATACGTCATCCCTTTTGACACACTATACTTGTGGTCTGAGGCAATACCTAAAGCTATTGCTGCTTGAAGGCCAAAAAAAAAAAAAAGAGTTTCAATTACCATAAGGATGATAAATTGGTAATTCATCTGGTCTAGGCCGGTTTTGGCAATTCAGGTGCAGTACCAGCTGACGCTTTGAATCGGGCCCTGTATCATTTAGGTACGTATCGGCCCATACCATATCTAGATGACTGCCATGGGTCCAGGCAGCATTAGCAAGTGTATGGGTAGAAAGAAAACGAAGCAGCAACACCACCATGAGTATTCATGTTTCCTCTCGCCGTCTGCTGGCGTGCTCTAAGGGCCACATCTTTTGACATCGGCCGATTGAGATGCCCTTAGAAAATGCAACCCCACACCCACCCATTTTGTCGTTTCAACCATATTTTTTAATTTTCCACGTAACTTCAAATACTTGTTAGATTCGATACAAAAAAAAAAAAAAAAAAGACCTGGATCCGGTTTCGTAATTAAGCTTACTTTTGAATATTTTTCACCGAGGCCCATTTATTTTTCTAACAATTTCTATAGGGGCCAAGTGAGGCCATGGTCCCTGCTGGCCCTCCTTGCTCCACGCTTAAAGAAAAGTCCAATTCGAATACATATAAATGTTGGATCTTATGGCATTTATCCCTAAAAGCAGTTTTAGATCCAAATCTAAATTACATTATGACACACGATTCATCTAAATTGAGTTTGATAATGGTTGGATCGAACCAGAATTTGAACCTCTACCAAAGTCAGCAGATTCCCCCAAGACATGTCAGATTATCGATTAATCGGAATTCGTAAGGAAATTGATATGGTCTATATTACTACTTACTAATCCTAGTGGGATTTGGGATGGAGTTTGATAATTGAATTCGAGTTCAAACCTGATATCTGATTGTCCAGTTATATCTAATAAACGTCTAATTAATTTTTAGGCAGTTCAAAACAAGATGCGAACACAAATCCAAATCTGAATCAGATTTAAATACTCGATATATCTGGAAGTTGACGGAGCGCAAAAATGTCGGAATCCACCTTCCCCTCCAATTATATCCTTAACACATTCATCAGAAACCAAAAAAGAAGGAAACATGATGTTGTCTATGATCTCATATCACGTCACCTACGAGCAAATTCGCCCCACGAGAAGCTGGTAGATCTGGATTTGTAGGAAGACGCATCCAGGGACCCGTCCTTGGTGGAGGGCTGATCAAAGGATTCCTGAAGCTGTGGCAGAGAGAGCTGGTGCCGGCCAAATTATGTAACGTTTCATTGGAAATATAAGAAATGACATTATGATAACTTGAAAATTACATGGAGGCTGGTGAGTTTAACCCCTTAACCAAGATATCCTACTCTGCCACTGCCATGAACCAGCCAAAGGTTCCCCGTATGGACGTTATCTTTTCTTCATTAGTTCAATCGGTCTTGTTTATTGATTCGTTCCCCACCATTGATGGTGAGTTAGACGGTGACTTCAAGGAGGGGACGTCTTCCCCATTGCATCAATGACTTGAAGGAGAGGCGATTTATTGCATCAAAGTGTGTCACATCACTGGATTGATGAGTTGAAAACCAGGTCGATTTCACTTTTTTCGTAGGGGCAAAGGCAGGATGAGTGGTAGAGAACGATCCACATGTCAGGAGATGGACGTGAGCTGAGCTGGGCCGCGTTGAAGGAGGATCCTTGACCTCATCGCCGGCTGTCAATGGGCGGAGCTTACAAAGAAAAGAATAAGCCTTGTTTCGTATATCTCAATAATATGATCTGCTGCTGTTTTCTAAAGAAACTGCCGTGAGGTGGGCAGCTGGTGCTGGTAACGTCTACGTGTGAAAGTGACTTTTGATCATCAAACAGGGATCGAGTCGTTTCCCAAAGTCTTTTTTTACCATGTGAGCAAAAGGCTACGCTAGGCAAACCGCCCCAAATCAATGGTCTGCCTGCCGCTGCATCATCAGTCGGTCAAGAAGGGATCAATATGACCCACAGAAGTCGATGACAGGTTCTCCGGTTTAATTCTCATTATAATATCACGCCGCGGTCCAAGTGGTTGGAAACCGAACGACTCGGGCCAAACCGTGCTTCCAAACGAAAATTACATAGAGTCGCCTCACCTTTGGAGAATTACCTAAGCGTGCTGATCAAGTTCATCCATTCACTAAAAAGTCGGCTAACCCTTCACAACAATTTGGAGCTTTCACTGACACTTTGGTTCTTTTCAAGCCAGAGAGGTGAGTAGAATGAAATCCTGTAATGCAAGTGAAGGCCGAAACCTTTTTTTTCCATCCTTTTAAGGTTCACAAAGTTGTTTTTGGTGTTTGGTAACAGCTTCAACTTGCATGTCAATATCTATTCTTAGAATTGAAGTAATGGTTGTTCAAATACCACTTGCAACCTCTGTTCTGTCCTGAACATCATACCAAATGCCACTTACTACCTCTCTTCTGTCGTGGACATCATCATACTGGAAGACCCAAGTCCGAAGATGAAAAAGAAAAAGAAATGGAGATATGAAGGGGTCAACTCTAAAAAAAAAAAAAAAAAAAGGGGGTGGGGGTCATGAAATAATTAAGTAAAGCTCATAATGTATTGGTTGTCCCGCTTGACCGGGTGCCATCTGGGGATGGTTGCTTCCCTGCCAAGCGGGGATCAGGGAGAGCCAAAGAGAAGATGCTATGCATTGGTGTACATAGGGAAAATTATTCCATCCTACCATGAACGTGACCTGAAAAACGACGCCGCGCAGAAGCGAAGCGCTGGGATAAGAATAATAATAATAAAAAAAAATCAAGAATAAGGAAGAGAAATATCTTTTAAGTAGGTGAAAGGACCTTGCGTTCAATTTATTTTAGGTGTGCGAACTGTCTCCCTCCAACAATTTCTGACTTAGACCCAAAGCCACATGGCGACCTTTAATTTTCACTTCATCTCAGGGACAAGAAGACAAGTTGTTTTCCTCTAAATAGCACGCGTCTTTATGAGGTGCATTATTGCTTTTCTGGAGTTAAAAAACAAAGGGCCAATCTACTTGATAATATTTTTATTCCATTCAACACTTTTTTGAAAACCAAGAGGCATCTCCGCATCTTTTACCGGACAAACCGAGCATCTATTTCACTGAAACTACCGATAAGGATTAAGGAGCTGCCGGGGAAAACAAAAAGGCTTCCAGATTTCATAGCTGCCGGTGATGGAATATGCTTAACAATAACGTCTTTCGGGCAGAAAGAAAAATAAACTTTAGTAAACGATTGGGTGGGCCTTGGTTGCTCAAGTCAAGAATAACAATGCCGGAAGGGCATCACGCAATCTGTCGTTCAAAAACTAGGGTCAATACAATAATGAATTCCCGTAAACAATATCATGATTAGGTGCACGACTCTCATATTTGGTAGCACTGCTACTTATTATGGATTGCTATTACCATACGTTGAAAGGAGTAACATGCAAGTTTCAAAGGAAGGAGCTTTAGCCTCCAAATCAAAAGGAAAGGAAGGGTTTTCTCCCTCTCACCCAAACATACATGGACGTTTTGATGCGTGTTTGATCCGCTGGAATTCCTTACCCCGAGTGAAGCTGGAATTGATACCGTGCAGGAATTTATAATAAAGAAAGTCCTGTTTTGAAGATCTTGTCATTGGCAATTGGCCATGGAAGATTTCAACTAATCCATCCATAAGTGGTGGAGCCAAAGGGTAAAAGTGTTGCACTCCATTTCCATTTCTTATTAAAAGTCATTTGGATTGGTTCATCACGAGGACGGCATGTCATCTCCCCGTGTCGATGCTGTTCTGCTTTTGGTCATGAACAGCACAGCATCGGGTGCCCACCAATGGGGGCACGCACAAAAATTCAAACAAAGATTTACTCGCAAGCCTGGTTCTTACACGTTGTACATATTTATGGAGCACACATATACTATTAATCGCCATTACACTGGTTTGCCCAACTTTTTATTCTCCCATCAGGGATGAGCTTGAAACGGCCCCAGCCCTTGGTTGGAAAAAAAGAAATTTGAAAGCCAAAAGTCTAATTCAGGGATTAGACTCTATCACCAATATATTCCTACCCAAAGAAGGTCCAACACCTTGACGTCGTATGGAGTACAATTTCTAAACGAGCATGATGATTTCAAGCATGTTTCAAAGCCATTTTCAACCTCCTTTTTGAAAGTTCAAGTTTTCTATTTGGTTTTCAAACTATAATTCAATTTTTTTCCAAATTTAATTTCAAGTACAACTTTCATACTTGGTTTTCAATGCTTTATCAAAATTTATTTTAAAACTCATCTTCCAAATCATTTTTCTAAAATTTGCACGCATCATGCATTTCAGGAGTTACATGTCATGAACCGAGAATGATAGGGAGATTTTGGTCATTTATAGCGATACTATGAGGCTCTCCTTAGCTTTTCAAATCATTTACTTTTTAAATTCTAGGTCTATATGCATTTGCTTTCATTTTGTTAACTAGGATTAAAACATAATATTTTTGAACATTTAGGCATTAAGTGTAGTTGTTTTAGATCTTGTATTGGTTATCCCCACTAAATGTGCTACAAATGGCCAACCTTCATACTGACATACTGCCAAGAGGAGTCATGTCTCTTTTTCATGGATAGAATGCGAGTACCTTTCATTTTTCATCATGGCTGTTCTTACAAGATTTTTTCAAAAAAAAAAAAAAATTATACACAAACAAAGTGGCGACCAAGATGGGACGTTCAAAATATATTTGGCTCTCAAACAAAACAAAAAAAATCATCTTCACGCCACATTTATGTTAACGCAACAGTTTACTCGCAATTTCCATGAGCCCTTGTGATAACAGGAAGTCAACAAGGGATAAATATGCAAAAAAAGTTCAACCTAGTATTGTCACATGAAAAATAACAAAAAAAAAGAGATAAAAGTGGGATAAAAGTGAAAAAATGCTTTAATGATGATAAAAGTAATGAACATCATTTAAAAAGAAGTTCAAATTTGAATTCATGATTATATTAATGTTAGAAAAGAGAAAAATGAAAAAATCAGGAAAATTAAGTGAAAAAACATGAAAAAATGAAGAATGATAATTATATTTTCATGTTTCTTTTTTCAAAATTTAGCAACATGTTCATGCTTTTTTATTTTCTTATTAATATAATCATATTTTAAAAACTACGATGACAATTGTGATACTGTTTTGTACCAACACCCATGCACCTGTACCCACATCTATATGACATAGATATTTCAATGAATAATGAGAAATACTAAATGAAAATGTGCTTTTTTCTTAGAGGGATTCCTCTTTATTATGCAAATGCAAACTACAAAAGAATTATGAGAAATTTTCAAAGAAAATGGGTTAATTCGATATAAAGGCAGTTTCTTTTTTAGGGACACAAATTAAAATCTATTTGATAACATTTAAAGAAAAACTAAGACGGAGGACAAGTTACGTATGTAATAATGGTTGTTTTAATATTTTCCAAGTTTTTCTTGTGATTTTTTTGAGAAAAACAACTGTCCCAAACAATGCATGAGAACAATATTTGTGACAATGGTACATGCACTGGTCCTAGATATTTTCAACAAAATTGGTTGTGTGGACACAGACCTACACACACACACACACACACACACACACATATATATAATATTTTTTGCAAATAAACACATAAATTTATTGCTTATATTCATAAACATGTATATTAACCGAACAAAAAAATTTAAAAATGTACCAAAAAATGCAGAAATTAAGATTGTCATGTGCAAACCGTATCCCTACTCGTACCCGTGTCGATTGGCACATACTTCTACCATATAAAGTGTCCTGTCAAACCAAAATTATAATTGTGCACCCATTGTTAGCAATTTGCGTAATCAGTCATTCGTTACCTTCTGCATGTCCTTAGCCTCTGTTTTTTTCCATTCCTACCACTTTCTCTTTTGTCTTTTCCTTTTATTTTATAGTCATCCTAAACTGCCTCTTATAGCTTGGACATGTCTGTTCTGCTCTCCTACTCATAGGCAATCCTTAAAGCCATAATTCATATCCTGTTCCACTAATGCCATTTGTGCACCATTCTAGGCACATCTATGAGCCCTTATTCCTAACTGAAAACCAAACAGAAGGGAAGTGGGGCCTGAGAAACATTAAGTAAATCATTCAACTGGCAGCAACTTTGCTCTATAGAAGAAGGGCAATCTTGTTAAACTTATATTATCTACAAGCTCCAACAAGAAAGATCATGAAAACATATCAAAATAATCAAAGAAAACATGTACAAGTACAAGTTGTGAATCTCATCTAGGACTTGAAAATTCTGCACTCAAAGCAAGTGGTCTATGAAATTGACAACTAACACATTAGTAGATTTTTGCTTTCCTACAAAAGAGAATAAGCCTTGCTTAACATTTTGTCAACATTTATTTTGAGGATCTCTGGCAAATTCAGAATAAGATGATAGTCTATATTCCTTTTGATTTACTTTGCATCCATGCAAATGATGAGAAATAGAATACCAACTGAACTATGATTGAAGGTGAACAACATGAATAAGAAACTGAATTAGATAGCTATCAATTGAATTTACTTGCTTCCTTTTCATTAACATGCTGAATTTGCCCATATTCCAATCGAGTGACTTAGTGATTTAACTATACAACCTTTTACCTAGAAAAGGTTACAAGTGCTTGTTGAAATCCAAAAATCTGCTCTCTTCCCCTCCTACTTCCTGAATTATGAAAATCAATCAGAAATCAACCTGACCCTTTCAAAGCCCCAATATTAAGTCCACTCTAACCTTTCTAATCTATTATTTGACAAAATCAAAAAAAGAAAAAAGGAGGCAAGAAACTGATCACGATCAAGGGATCGTGACAAAGAGAGAGAGGGAGAGGCAAAACCTTAGTTCTAGAGGGATGTTAACAACTATGGATTGCACATCCCTAACTTGTTAAGCATCCGAATTCTGGTCCAACTTTTCCAGTCTATTATATGATACAATCACCATAAAATCATGAAAAAAGAAAAAAAAGAAAAAGCAAGAAACTTGTCATGATCAAGGGATATATGTATATATAATATATGAGAGAGAGAGAGAGAGAGAGAGAGAGAGAGATTTAGTTTTTGGGGGATGATGGCAGCCATTAATTGCAAATCTTGCTGCTGTTGAGGATAAGGTTGGACCACCACATGCTATCAATTCTCATGAACCTTTATGAGTGTTATAACATGCTATCGAGAGAGTCAAGGCAATGTTGGGGGGAGAAAGAGAGAGACAGATGAAAGAGAGATGTGTGGATAACAAGATAGGGCTGGTGTGCAGATGAGAGAGAGAGAGAAAGGAGAGATAGGGACGAGCGGTAAGCGTGAGTGCAAACAATATTAAGATTCTCTTTTAATATCAAGTGGACTTAGGGCCGATAGGAGACTGCGAGAGGAGGCCCTCCAAACTTTATTAGAAGAAGAAATGTACAAAAGAAGTAAATACAAAAAATAGCCTCTATACAAAGAAAGAAACAATGTGAACCCAACAGAAGAGGCCAGACGAAGGAGCGAGCCGGACTACTTAGAGAACCAGCCCGCCTCGAAACACCAGTCAAGTTAGCACCCAGAGTTATGACTGATCCAATTACAAAGACCTAGCATATCCTTGTCCGATCTATGGAGAGCAGCAATAAACCCATCTATACAAAATTGCCAAATTTCCTCGACAATTAACCCAGCTGCATTCTTGAGTTTCCTCTTCCCTGTAAGGAGTATATTGGTTTGTCAAATGGATGCCGCTTTGCTGAATCAACGGTTTAAAACTTGTTAATGCATGCAAGCCAAGTGAACCAGCATGACCAAGGGTTAGTATTATTGTTCCATACCCCAACAGCCCACAAGGCCGGTTGGGCTTTGTGCTTAAGTTCCTCCCAAATGTTAGAGGCTGTAACTTCCCATGTTGGTCTACCCTTCCACAGAAGTTCAACTCTCTCCTCTCTAAGCATGGGATGCTCAATACCTAGCCTCTGCAAATAGTCTGAAAAGATGGGAGAAAGGACAACATCAAAATAAAGGATATCACTAATCAAATGCCTAAGGGAAATTTGGAAGAAAAATCACTCCAACAGAGTGAGTTGACTGACCAGAGGATGACCAACTCAATTGTCTAGCCAGAAAGAAATATCACCGTTCCAACAAACCAAGAGAATGTTGGAGCTTAAGCAACGGAACAGCGTCTGTGCAGTAGGTCCACCACCAGCAACGTCTCAAATGCAAGAAACAGTACCTGTGAGCAAGAGAGGAAGGAAGAAATAAGAGAGAATTTGATTTTGGGGGTTTGCTTCTGAGAGGCGTAGGTTGATTGCTCAACGAACGATCTATTAGATGAATAGAGGCTGAGCTTTATAGACCGTCTCTCAGGATTTCCCCAAATCCCAGCTATGGTTATGGCATGGAGATTTATGGTAAGAATTAAAACAGAAACTTTAATATGTGATTTATTTCCTGTTTTAATTCCGTAACTGTGGAATCTCCTTTGCAGTTACAGAGAAAAGGATAGGGCTCAAGGCCACTACTCAACATCTCCCACTTGGCCATGAGACCGTCAGTTTACTTCCACTTTATGTGGGTTTTCTGTTCCTAAGTTACGAGGTTTTCCATAATTGATTTGTCCATCGTAACTTTGAATTTAGGTTTGTAGCGAGGTTTTCCATTCAAGGTTTTTCCTTCGCAACCTTTCAAATATATCTCAGCCCCATATGGGCTACATGCTTGGTAAACAAGTCTTCTAATATTCCCTTGGTAAGGGGATCTGCTACCATGTCATTGGTAGACATGTATTCAACTGAGATTTCCTTTTTCTCAATCATCTTATGGACATAATGGTATTTCACCATTATATGTTTACTCTTTGAGCTCACAGCTCCATTTTTCATAAGTGATATCGCTGCCTGATTATCACAGTATAGTTGAACTGGTTCATGATCAAAATCTAATTTCAAGTCTTTCAAGTACTGATTTATCTAGACAATAAACGTGGTGGCAACATTACATGCTACATATTCTGCTTCCTGTGTGTGTTGAGCAATACATCCCTGTTTCTTACAGGACCAGGCTATTGCTCCACCTCCAAAGAGAAATACATATCCAGATGTGGACTTGCTGTCATCTCTACAACCAGCAAAATCTGCATTGGTATAGTCAACTAAAGTTAGCTCATTCACTTGATAAGACAAATTCAGTCCTTTAGTTCCTTTTATATACCGAAAAATTCTTTTAACCGCTTGCCAGTTAGCCCAACCATGATTACTTTGGTAACGACTCACAAGTCCAACAAGAAAACTTATATCTGGTCTAGTACAAAGCATTAGATACATTAAACTACCAACAACCTGTGCATAAGGAACATGTAATTTCTGTTGTTCTTCTCCAGGACAGTCGATCTTGCTTAGATTTGCTCATTTAGCTATGGGAGTTCCAATTGGTTTGCAATCTTGCATTCGAAATTTCTTCAAGATATAATCAATATATCGTTCTTGGCTCAAACTCAGAATTCTCGAGTCACTATCTCGAGTGATCTTTATTCCTAATATGTAGGAAGCTTCACCCATGTCATTCATTTCAAAGTTCTCATTCAACCAAGTCTTTGTTTTGGATATCATATTGTTATCGTTTCCGGTCAATAGAATATCATCAACATATAAAGATAAGATACAGTAAAGACTCTACTTTTCCATACATATACACACTAGCCAAGTTGATTTTCTATGTATCCAAGCTTTGTAATTGTATTATGAAAGACAAAATACCATTGTCTTGGAGACTGCTTCAATCCGTACAATGATTTATGTAGCTTGTACACTTTGTCTTCATTTCCTTTGACGACATATCCCTGCGGTTGAGTCATATATATGGTTTCCTTTAATTACCGTTCAGGAAGGCAGTTTTCACATTCATCTGACAAACATCCAAGTCATAAAAGGCTGTGATAGCCAAAATTATTCTGATTGATGCAAACTTTGCTACCGGAGAATAAGTTTCTATGTAATCAATTCCTTCCTTTTGGGAAAAACCTTTCGCCACCAGCCTTGCTTTAAACTTTTCGACTGTTCCGTCGGCTTTATATTTTTTTTTAGCACCCATTTGCACCCAATGGGTCTCCTATCCTTTGGATGATCTACTAATTCCCAAACTTTATTCTTTTCTATGAATTCAATTTTCTCATCCATAGTGTTCACCCAATCTGATGATTCATGTGAGTTTATCGCATCGTCATATGTCAGATTGTCAGACATTTCGTCAATATCTGCTAAACAGCATAGCTCCTCTGCAAGATATACATAATAATCATTCAAATATGAAGGTGGAGCTCTAGGTCTTTTACGACCTAACAAAGTCTGAGTTGATAAGGTATTTGGATCAGTTGGTTCATTACCTAACTGTTCCTCAGTCGGTTCATTACTAGACTGTTCCTCAGACAATTCATACTCAGTTGGTTCATTACCAAGCTGATCCCCAGTCGGTTCATTACCAGACTGTACTCCAAATAATTCATGTTCAGTTGGTTCATTGCCAAACTGATCCACAGTCGGTTCATTGCCAGACTGATCTCTAGTCAATTCATTGCCAGACTGATCATCTGAATAAATCATATCCTCCAATAGATCGTTATGATCTTTCACTGTATTATTATTTTTGTTATTGAGTTCTTCAAGTAACTATACATCTCTACTTTCTATGAGTCTCATAGTAGAGTGATATAATCTGTAGCCTTTGGATCCTTTTAGATATCCAATAAACACACATCTTACTGATCTGCTATCCAGTTTATCTATTTTTGGATTTAGAACTTTTACATGTGCTACAGATCCCCATCTCTTGAGACGTCTTAAGTCTGGTTTCACACCAGTCCATCTCTCATAAGGAGTGATTGGGATTGCCTTGCAGGGCACTCGATTTATAGTATACATGGCTGTTAACACAGCCTCTCCCCAAAAAACTTTGGGTAATTGTGCACCTGCCAACATGGATCTCACCAAGTTCAAGAGTGTTCTGTTACACCTCTCAGCGACACCATTCTGTTGCGGTGTTCTAGGCATTGTTCTTTGCCTATTAATTCCAAGGTCTTTGCAGTGTTCGAGGAATTCATTTGACGTATATTTACCTCCTCGATCAGACCTTATAACCTTGATATTTTTTCCAAGTTGTCTCTCGACTTCAGATTTATATTCCTTGAATTTTTCAAGTAGTTCTGACTTATATTTAATAAGATAAATATAACAAAATCTTGAGAAGTCATCAATAAAAGTTGTGAAGTATAACTTGTCACTATGTGTTTGGACTCTAAAAGGTCCACAAATATCGATATGGATTATTTCCAATAGATCAGTGGCGCGAATTACTTCAGATGGAAATGGTTTTCTTGCCATCTTTCCATATAGACACGCCTCACATTTCATGAAATCATTTACATTTATGTCAAGTATAATACCTTGTTGTGCTAGAGTCTTCATCTTATTTATGCTTACATGGCCTAATCTTTCATGTCATAGATTTGTACTCACATTCATTGCACAATCAATATAAGCAGAACTGGAAGATTTATTCATTTAATTGAGTTTGAACATACCATGTTCCTTAACATATTTTCCATCGAACATGATCCTCCCATGTTTTTCCACTGTAACTTTCCCTGAAACAAAACGAACTTCAAAACCTTTTCCAGTTAAAGCCGGGACTGATACTAAGTTCCTCCGCATGGAGGGAACATACAAGACTTCAGTAGGTATGACGCTTGTACCCCCAACATTCAGTCGATATGTCCCAACTCCCATTACATCACAATATGAGTTGTTACCCATATAAACTTTATGCATTCATGGACTCAAGTTTTCCATACAAATCATGCCTTCTTTTGTTTTTGCAATGTGACGTGTAGCTCCCAAATCGACCCACCAACCAATTAGATCTCCATCTGCAAACAAGCACTCTAACACAACACAAATGACTTCTTCATTGTAGTCCTCATGATCTTTTCCTTTGTTTTTGTTGTTCTAACTCTTGTTGTCCTTCTTGTTTGGGAATTTTGTCCTGCAGTTCTTCTTGATGTGTCCAGGTTTCCCACATCTATAGCATTTCACTACAGTTTCTTGAGTTCTTGGGGTTTCTGCAAAATTGCCTTTGAACTTGTCATTGCTTTTCCTTTTAAAATTTTTAGACCTCATAGGCACAAGATTTGTTGGTTTTTCTTGAACATTCATAAGTTCTGCATCATTTCTCTTGGTCAAACGTTCATGCTGAATAGCTAATTGTATGAGGAGTTTCTCTAGAGTCAAAGTGTCAAACTGAAGGCTCAAAGCTGTGACAGCCATATCCCAAGAAGGTGGTAAACTATTCAAAATAGTACATATTTGCATGTTATCTGATATTACATTTCCCACTACTGCTAGGTCCTTAGCCATGACCAACATTTTGTTAACATGGTCAACAACTTTATCTGACTCCTTCATTTTATGCGAGGTTTACTGTTTTAACAATAATTGAACATGCATAGTAGTAGTGGTGTTGAATTTGGATGAAATGCTATCTAACATATCTTTTGCTGTTGGACAGTCTTCAAACACTCTGATTAGATCATCTTTCATGAATGTTAACATGATGGTTTTGGCCATCAAGTAATCATTCTCAAAAGCCTCATATTCCTTCTTTTCCTCATCAGTAGGTTTGTCTCCTAAAGTGGGAAAGGGCTTGTTGATCACATAAATCAGTCTTTCTAGAGTTAAGGCCAACATGATCCTACGTTTCCATGCATGAAAATTATTTCCACTGAGTTTTTCAGTCTTGACCAATTCAGAGGCTCCTACTCTTGAAGCCATTTCAAAATTAATTTCCATGGCAAGTAAAGGACAACAAATAAAAGAAAATATCACAATCATATCAAGAGATCTCATATAGCATTCTAAGACAATATTTAGAACAAGATGACTTTAAATTAAAATTTAAACATGCAACTCTCTTTTCAAAGTTTATCCCATCTTTCTCCACTTTTAAGAAGTTAAAAGGTGCTAACATAATTTTGCATAAAAGCACAGTCTTCTACTAAAATTGCAACAATTTCCTGAAACCCACTTTTTGCTAATTTCATTAATTCAGAGGGTACCCAAAAGCAATTTCTTATTAAGTTCTCGGTTTCTATTGAAAACAACTTTCGCAAGCCTCTTTTGAAAAACTTTTTAGCAAAAAATGTTGTGGCTTTAATTTATGAAAAATATAACAGATTTCTTTAAGATAAAGCATAAATGGAGGACTGTTTTTGTAATTTTCATAATCTTGCTATAAATACCTATTTTCGCTTGTTTTTCTTCCTAGGGCTCCGCTGGGGAGCAGAGGAGTCTGCCATCGGGAGCAGAGGAGGCTGCCTTCGCCGCTGGCCAGCGACCCCTCCCTGCCGGCGGGAGGGTGGGGTAGCGGGTGGGAGGGACCGACACCTTCTATGATCTTGACAGGGTTTGGGTGGGAGGGCTGATGGAGTGCGAAACGGAAGGAATGGCCGATGCAGGTG